>JARHVA010000940.1:3247500-3417500 GCA_037957365.1 Torreya grandis
TGGCTTATCACTCTATGGATATAATTACATAGTCCATTCATCAATGCATAAACTTGGTCTCTAGTTCATAAGAATGACAAACCAAATACTTCTTTATAGTATGCATTTTAGACATACCTGGTTGCATGAAACATATATATTTTATATAAATTAAAAGATATTATATCTTAAGTCATGTATCTCATATTTATGTAATCTAAAATTTAACGAGTTAACTCTTGTATTATTTAATACATGAAATAATAGTTAGCTAAATTTTATGATTTAATAATAGGTATGTACAATATTTTTGCATAGATTTTTCATTTGGTTAAGTAAAATACCCTGAAGAAAATTATAAAAATATATTATGAGGATGATAAGCAAGTTATTACATCACTCAATTCTATTTAATCAGACTTTATTGCTTTACTAATACCTTCACACTTGCTGATCCCTTTCATGTTGTGCTATATGTATTTCACTTTCCTTTTTGATAGCTAAACTTAATGACCTCACTACCTTGGCTGCCCAACCAATAAATTTATAAAAGTTCCTTAAGTAGAACATTTTATTTGGGTTCCACTCATATTGAAACTCAGATGAACTTCATTGATTGATAATGTTGAATTCTATGCTTGAACATTATTGTTGAATACTTGTTGTTTTCTTTTAGTTTAGCTAGATTATAAACACAATGATATACTTAGGCATTCATTATGTGATAATGGATTATTGCATGAAAAGAAGTGAATTCTTCTTAATTATATATCTAATTTGGCTTTGCTATTTACATGCATTACTTATATTGAAATAAATAGATAGGTCAGATTTAATGGATTCAATAGTTTAAACTCTTTAATATCACATTGGCTATGCCAATTTAAATGGTTGTATGTTTTTGATTCTTAAGTGATCTTAGAATAATGATGTTGATCCTAACTATATAATTAGTCATCATTCTAGTAATAGCATCCATGTCGATAAACAAATGATACATGAATTAATTATAAAGTAGTGCAGTGACCTTAAAGGTCATTAAGCATTTATGACTTCGACTGGTAGCACTATGTAATCTAAAATTCTAAATCTATTCTCTTTATATAATATTATGTATTATTCTACATGAATGATTTAAAATATGCATGTGTTGGATTGATTTTTGATTGCTAATTATGTTACTTGTTTGAAATATGTAACATGTAGTCTAATATAAACCAATGATTAACCTAAATAATAATTGAGAGAAATAGAGTTATCTTTCCTAGTTAAACTAATGCTTTAACTTAACCATCCTCGAGTGGGATTGAAACCCACTACGGAGAGTGAGGTATTTACCTAAGTTTAAAGACTTAGAGATAGTCCTCTGTGGAAGTACAAGTGCCACATATGGTGCTCAAGTCTTATCCATGTATGCATACACTGATATGCCCTAAAATTCATTATCCTAATATAATAACATGCTTCCCCATAGAACCTTTTGTATATGTTTACACTAGCAGAATTTTACACATAAATGACTACATGACTAAAAAGTTAAGTCACAACAAATTAAAATGTCTAAATTCTACTAATTTTTTGAAACTCAGCTATAAATGAGTATATAAATGACTAATTTGGTCATCGACTAAAAAATTATTTAATCATACAAATAAAAATAACTAAATAGTTATGTAAATACAAATTAGATGATTTTTTTTTTTTTGATAGGAGTGTATTACATGTGACATCATGATTTTATTAGAGGTGCTTCTTTTCCAAAATTTGAAGAATGGATTGCTAATACAGTCAGTGATGCAAAAGAAGAAGGTCAAGATATAACAATAGAGGAAAGTGAGCTTTCAAAATATTGAAATTTTTGAGCTCTGAATTTTAGTGGAATGTGGGCCTATGGTAGTCATTTAAGAGTGGAAGAAAAAGACAAAGGAAAGAAAAATCGTGATTGTGTTGTTAGTGCTAAATTTGTTCATGAAATTGAGAAGAAAGTACATTTTGTGATTCATCTTAGAAATTATTCTAGTGTATTTTGGTGAAAATAGTCCTATATTTTTAAAATGTAAGTGTATTTGACCATTTGCAATACAATTTGATGAGTATGGATTTGTACTTGCAAATATAAGACAATTTTTATTAGAGATGGATGAGTTGTAAGTTTCCCCTCTTCAAATGAACCAATAATTTATAATTAATGATGTAAGAATCCCAAGATGGTCATATGACATTCAAATGGAGTCTCATTTCAAACAAAAATTCATGGAAGTTGTCTATATAATGCCTGATGGGTAATATGTTAATTTACAAGAAACATTCGAAGAAGTGGATGCAAATGATGATGGAGTGTTTGAAGAAGAGATTTTGATTACCAATGAAGACATTAGGAGAGATAATGTATTTCATGTCATAGATGAGGATGTGGAAGAAAATCAAGTAGATGTAGATAGGAGTGACTAGGATTCATAAGTGTCAATATCCAGTTGAAATAAGGGATAGTCATATTGTTAGTCTGATACCTATAATTGTAAACATCTTCTTGGTTTTTGAATACAAATTATTTTTAATCTATAAATTGAATTCTATTTTAATTTTCCATTTTAAATTATTAACTCAATAATGTTTTACTAATTCAAGTTGCTAATTTATACATTATTGTTTATTTAGACTTCAGAAAATGAGGAAAAAGATTGTAAGGTACAAATTAGTCAATGATAGTGATCATAATGCTGAAATTTCATTGATAATGTATGAGTGATTTCATAGAGAAAAGGTGGCCAAGAATAATAAATATTTATCATGTCTTGGTTTGACAAACAGGAAGGTTGTAAATCCACTAAGTAGTATATTATTTGTTTAATAGTGTTTAATGAAATTTTATATAATACATAATATGATATATTTTTTGTTTTATAGGAAATAAAAAGAGTGAAAAAAATTTAGAAAAAACAAAAGGAAATAAAAGATACAGTGCGACCATCTCGTAGAAGCCAATGCATTTGTGATTCAACAAATGCAATTGGTGAAAACAATAGTTGTGATGATGTGCAACCTGATATAGCATATGGTGATGTGAAACCTAATATAACACATGGTGATATGTAGGCTGATATAGCACATGGTGATGTGAAATTTCATGATGATATCTTAGCAAAAAGTTTAAGAGAGATTACTGAAAAAATTTAGAGTAAAGGAATAATAGGTCAGTAGATGCTTTATTCAACATTAAAGGATGTGTTTGAATTGAAATCTAGGGAGATCATTATTGCCACACTTGATGTGGCTAAGGAGCATGAAGTTTTGGTTAATGAAATTCATGAAGAGAGACTGCTTGCATTTGCTATTCCTTAGAGTGCATCTATTGCATCTAGAACTTTTGATGGAAATAGTGGATCAACAAAAAATACTGGTAGTGGTTTAATAGAAGATGTGTCTACTTTTATCAAAAGATAAAGATTGAGTTAATATTTTTACCTATAGATAGAGAGGAATGCAAAATAAATAAAATTTTAAGGCAAGAATCCATTCTTGGTTTAGGTATCAAGAGATGGTGAGCCCATTGGGCCAAATGCTGCAAAGTGGGCCTTCGAGTTGGGTGTAAGATGTAGGGTCCATTTGGATATTTAATTTTTTTTTTATAGATAAAGATCCATAAACTATGGAAAATGTTATAAAAAAATGGAAAATGCTTTTGAGACTACTAGTGGATAAATCTCTAGAAAATATTACAAGTAAAAGATGAGAATTTTGATGAACAATTTTAGATACAATTGCAAAAATACAATCGAGGGAAAAGAGAGGTTAGAATCCAATATATCTCCCAAATATTGAGATGAATTGAAATAAAGTATGCATTTTGAAGAATATTTGGTAAAAAGTAACAGAGGCAAGAGAGCAAGAGATAATGTGAGAGCTGGATATACATTTGGCTAAGGTGGGTTTTAGGCCAAAATGGACAAATTTATAGTAAGTGTATGTCTTTTTGGTTTAATTTACATTGTGTTATTTATTTTGATTTTTTATTTAACTGACTATATGTTAAAATTGACATTGTATTGTGTAGAAGATATTGTGAATTATATGACAACACTAGATCGACTTAGTAAATCTAAGAGTGGGCTGAAGTGGAAATCTAGTTTTCCAATAGAGATTTCATAGCCATCTATTAAATTCCCAGTAAGATCCTCTCTAAATCATGTCAACTCAAATGAAGGGTATCATAATAAGTTGCATATTTGGTCTCACTCAACAAGTTTTGTAGTTTGTTGCCTCCGTTAACCCTATAATTTCTACATGGAATGAGCATAAATCCATGGATTCAAATGAGGTAAGAGGTTCTATTGATATAATTTCTTCTTGTTTGGAAATTTTGTATACAAATGCCTCTTAATATGTAGATTATTGAAATATGAGTGTAGGATAATCCAACCCAATTTATTTATTATTGGAGTGACCCATAAAATGTTCTTTTGGACAAATTTATAGCTTGCATTATTTACTTGACTATTGAATGCTTTGTATATTTTTTTGCATGATGGTTAAACTACATGCGGAGCAATTTTATCAAAACAGTAGGAAAACAAAAATGCCTTCATGATGTCAATATATTTATTGATATTGATAGTGATCATGATGAATTGGAAAAAAATATGCAGCATAATTGTCATAGTTATGCTGAATTAGTTGAGGTAATATAATAGTTGTCAATTATCTATCCCAATGTTTTGTCATTATTCATCCTCAAAATGTTCTTTTAACTTAATAAAGTTTAATTTTCTGTTAACTATTTCCACAATACTTGCTTCAATCTTGTTTTAGAGGGATTTGAGATTCATTTCCTTGTCTTGGAACAATCTTCTATTCCATTCCTTATAGAGTTCCCAAAGTATAATTGTGGGATTTATCAACCATAAACAATGATAAGTAGAATGTCTTTTGATATTGGGTTAGTATTTAAACAAAGTCATTATATCATTAGGAAGGGCACTCTTCCATCATAGCTTCATGCATAACCACCTCCAACATTCAAAATAGAATTGATAGCCAAAACATTATCCCTTTGACTCACTTCAACTCTGCCATATCCTAAATTTCCATTAACACCTTGTGAATCCCCTTTCCTTAGGTCACAATTTTCTTCCTGAATAACCCATAATTGGTTCAAATTTCCTCTGCAACTCTATATGTGGCCTTTACCTGCCCTATTTTTACAATATAATGTGTGTTTTAAATCTCAATATAATGTTTATTTTTTTGTTTTTTCATACATTTATTGATAAACTCCAAGAAGGGAATAAAGTCTAGGTGTTGGATCCATTTGATGGTGCTACTGTGGGCATTGGGTAGATTCACTCACTATCTATTATACATGGAGTCAAATTGAAAGGAATAGGAGATGCACATGTAAATATTTTAAAGGTCATAATTAACATACCCCTTGCTTATGAAGATAAAATAGATGGAGCTGTCCATCTGAAAGAGAAAGAAGGGACCTTCACATGATGGCCACTAAAATATTTGAAAAAAATGATATAGTTGATGTTTATCATGTACTAGCTATTAGATAGCTTTGCCCACTAATTTATGCAATAGTTTGAATGTGTTATACAGGGATATTCTTGGTATTTTTTGTCTATTTTAGAGTTGTATAAGTAAAACAAGGCATTATAACTCAATTTTCTCAATCACAAAACTGGGAAACACACTTTGTATTAACACATTTTTCAAAGCAAAGACACATATTTATGTCTTGTATCTATTGTAAGGACACCTTTTCTTAATAAAATTTTAATATTTTACCTTCTTAATAGATGTTTCATTATTGGAAAATGAATGACTGATTATGTTTTTTTGTGTTTTATGTCATATGTTTTGAAGTCTTGTCATTATGTCATATGTTTGGTGGCACCTATATCTAATAACTAGACATTTATTAATTCATATTGAGTTTCAAATTAGAGTAATCTATATTCCTTAATGTTGTAAATGTTGATTCCTGAGAAATATTCATGGATTCATCATATTCATTCTCTATATATTGAGAAAAATAATATCTATGCATTTTATGTGGTCTGTGAATAAAATTAATGATCACTACCATACAACATGGGCCATTTAAAAGTGTCATGGCCACATGAATCCAAGACTATTGTTAGTTCTATAATTGGAGGTGACATAATTAATTTATAACATAATTGGAGCTACTTTCCTTATGTCTTATATTAAGGTACTCTTATTACTTAATTAGAGGTGACTTAAGTAATCTACAACCTAATTGGAATTACTTTTCTTATATTTAATATTACGACTTAAATTTTTTCATACTTTTATAAACTATAAATTAATGTAGAAGTTAATGGATTCTTAATTAGTATGGTATGTGAAAAATCTAAAATAGGAGTCTAAAATTTGACATCTCTCCACATTTTTTAGATAGATATATTTAAAATATTTATACTACTACTTATGCATCCAATGGAAGCCGAAAAGATACCCCAAAATATAGAATGTAACAAGTAAAACATTGTAATGGGTGTTTATAATCATCATTTATAATCCATATTGAAGGTTTTCTAAATTATTCTTTCAATAAGTGAGCATTTACAATTATATCAATTATATGTTTTTAATATTATAAGTCTACAAAAAAGGTGCAAATCCCAAGTATAGAAATCCCAAGGAGAAGAAAAATAGGCCAAAGGCTACTTATAGCCAAAAAATAATAGATAGATAAAAGCAAAATAGGAAACAATAAACACACTAGGGATTAACCATAACAACAACACTAGTTTTTGATCAAATATTTCCAATCTTCTTTGATGAACTTGAGAAGATCCTCCATGATAGGAATTTTTCCTTTTATATCTTTATCTTCTTCTAGGAGGTCTTACAAAATCAATAGGGAAGAAGACACATAGTGGACAACTTTCAAGTAAATAGTGGTTAGCACCTTCATTTTTTTTGAAGGGAACACAAACCCTACTTCACTTCCTTCAAATCCATTTCAATCTAGCTCTTTTCTTCATTAGTATCCATAAAATCCTCCTTGTTAGAATCATAAGTGGAGTTGTTTAGATCCTCAAAATAATTGGTTCCCTTCTCCAATTGCTTATTAGGATTAGGTTTATCTTTTAATTTACCTTCTTCCTCCCCTAAATCCAAGGTAGAAGGATCATCCACAATCTTTTTAAATGAAAATTTCCCCCCTATGAGTCTCTTGGATCTCTTTATATTCATCTTTCTTTCCATACAAATCTAAAATTTAAAACTAGACCCTTCCTTCACAGCCTTCTCACCTTGCACATAGGCCTCCATGTGCTCTTTATCACTGGACAAATTTTGAGGCTCCACACCACCACTTTCTTGTTCTTACTCTTTCCCTAATTGATCTTCTTAGAATTGATTTGAATAATCAATTTCTTCTTTTTCTTGAGAGAAAATGAAGGGTTATTTTTTAGCTCCCATAATCCTTCCATAACTAGAGAGTGAGAAGGGTTAGGGGATATGGAAGTCACAACTATTGGGGAGGGATAACCAAAGCCTAGTCAAAGAGGGGAAAAGATTTCAAAATTAGGGGATAGGTTTGAAGAGGGGGGAACAAGGTCCTTGGAAAAGGGTAGGGAACCATGAGGACCCACTCATAGGGTAATGTGATATTCATTAGGGTCATTGTCATGGGAACTATCTAAAACCTACACTTTTAAAGGCTTAAAGGGACATAACACAAGGTGAAAGTGATAAATCCTAAAGATAAGACCTTGGTGGAGTGGAATGGTGGAGGCAGCTGGGTTTTTTTTAGGGAATTTTTGATAGACTTAACAGACATCTCTAGGGATGATAGGAGGAAGAAGGGGAAGTTAACCATCACCTTGTGATGAAAGTGATCTAAAAGAGTGAAATGGTAATGATAAAAACACTTAAAATGACCTTCAAGGGTAAAATATTTCATGATAGTGAAGCATACCTTATCCTAAGGGTTAAGCAAGCTCTCTCTAACAAAGCCTCTTTGTAACTTCATTTATGTTTCTCCTTCAGTGAAGAATTTTTTCAACCCCTTCGGGTCTTGAACTTTGGCAAGTATTTTCAATCTTCTTCCCTCACAGTGTAAACCCATGTCCTTAGCAATCAAATCCTCACTAACAACAAACTCTATACCTCTAACCTGAACTATAGGATCTCCATCCCAGCTTGAAGTAAATTAAATGAATATGTTCTCATCATATCCATTTAGAGATTCAAGAAAATGAGAAATTTCACCTTCATAACATATACTCCAAAGCATAACATCTATTTTGGTTTCATCAAATGATAATGGATCAGGTTTGACTTTTTTTTTCCTCCCATGACTGAAAGCTTCACTAAATTATTACATTAATGAAAGGGGACCCAGACCAAAGTGAACCACCACCAAAGATTAACAAAAATCGAATCAAAAAATTTGGAAGCTTTCGAAGCCCACACCCAATCTTTAGTAAAATATAGGTTGATCATATAATGATTGCACATGTGAAAGAGCTTGCCAGGATTTTCCATATGAGAATGTGCCTTAAAATATTGAGGTTGCCTCATGTGATATTGATTTTATTTGATGTGGAAATAATAATAACAAATTTGATCAAGACACAATGATGACCAGTTAAATCAATGTATAAAAATGACTAAATATACTACCAAATTGATCAAAATGATGATTAAAATTAATGACAAAATACACTACCAATGGATAGAAATCAGTGAATAAAAATGACTAAATAAGTGACCAGTTAACAACAATCAATGACTAAATATAATAGTGAATAAAAAATTAATAAATAAGTGAACAAATTATAGTAATCAATGACTAAATATATTACCAAATTGTTTGATCAAAATAACCAATAAATGACAAAAAATGGTTTAGTCATCAATTTGGTTGCGCTATAAATGATTGGAAATAAACTACTAATGGTCATGTGATCATGTTTGGTCATTTATATGTCTTTATTAGTACTTTTTTTAATCATATATTGTTTTTTATGTACTAGTTTTACCTCTAGGTAATTTCCTTAGTTCACCTCCTTTGGTTCCATTTGTGCATATGTGAGTGTGATGAATGTTTATAATTGCATTAACAAGCAAAGTAATTGGGTATAACACACATCCAAAATGTAATCTAATATGTAATTCCAAATTTTTTTGGGTTTTTTTCAAGGATTTGGTGTAAGCTATTGTATAATATGATAAGATTTCATTACTCATGTTCATTGTGGAACATGTTAAACTATCAAAGTTAATTCCTTAGGATGCACTATAGAATATTTATATTTATTTGAAAATTGAGTAACTCTTTGATATGAATATTATTTATTAGAAAGGTGTGACACTCTCATTTAAATTAATTGTATAGATAGATTTCATACAAGTGTAACAAATGATTCTTTACTATGCTATTGAATAGGTTACATAATTACTATGATCTTGAATAAGTGACACCACCAACTACAATGATGGTGGGTTAAGACAAGGATATACTATTGAATATAGTGGGTGCTCATATAAAGTTAATTGAAATTTTACCATTTAAATACAATGTATATGCTTGAGACATCAATTTACTAGTGATGGTACTGCACATAACTTGCATATCTATGGTCATACTATTAACTCATTAAAGACCCTGTTGATGCTTCTAATTACGTCATAGGTGATATTCAGTGTTGATGAACACTTCTAATTTTAAGATTCAAAGAATTTAAGGCATGAGTTGTAGTTTGTGATAATTTTGTGATGTATGTGGTGGAATAGAAGCAAAGTATGGGAACTGTCCATAATATTTATTTAAATTGGTGGTTGAAAGCCACCAGGGTCTAGATCTTTGTGATAATTCAAGCCAAAAATTTAATCTAAATAGATATTAATAATGATCTTTAAACTAGGAGATCTTTGATAAATAAAATAGAAAAGAGAAGGGTAAGTCATAAAAGAGAACATGATTGCAAATTCCCCTTTCAAATATTATGACAAAGTTCTCATTACTTTGAGCATACATGAACCAATTTATGATGTAAAATAGTATAAATTTAGATTGCATCACAAACTAGGCAATCTTCAAAGGATATATATAAATCAAAAGTAAAAACCAAGTTTACTTTAAAAGTTTTCTACTTTAACCTAATTAACTTATGCACATTCAAATGCAAAGCAAATAAAATGAAGTATACCTAAGATATTTTCATTTAATCTAGTATCAACATAAATTAATAGCCCTATGATAGAAAATGTAGCTCAAAATGGAAAGAACCATTTAAATTAAAGACAATAACATGCAATTGAGAGACAACATTGTCTTTCAATAAATTAATCAGATAATCTTTTCAAAATTCCTTAGTTGTATTAAATGCTCTTTTATATACAAATTGTTCATAGTTTCTCCCTTTATAAAATGGTAAACTTTACCTATTTATAGGAAACATAGGTGGTATACTAGTTATCTTTTAGAAATATTTAGGATTTGATAAGGATAACTATACTTAATACAAAGATTAGAATGCAACAGGCTTTCTAAACTAATTTTGATAAAAGGACTAATATGTGCTAATAGACTAGCATATATATCACAAAAGAATATTATTTTATGTTACATTGGTGGGTCCATTGGGTTATTACTTGAGGATGTTCTTTACCTTAGTATATTATTCTCTGATTAACTCAAAATCCACTACAGGATTCATCAAACAATCCTCTTCTTGACCTGGAAATGTGTTAAATTCCTTATCACTCTTGGATTTATGTTTTTGAAAGCATTAGGCCTCTACAATTTTCTTCCCTAATTTAATGATGATATCAAGGACCTTCTGATTGTCCTTAATAGGATATCCTTGGTTGTCTTTGATGTTCTAGATGAATGTACTAACCCTTTGCTTAAACTCTTCATCATCCATCAGGCCTATGACATTGGTCTTATAAGGGTTTACCAATAATGCCTTTAAGAGCTTCTCCATTCTTGCTATCAAGACTTTATCCCCCTTTATGAAGTTGTTAAAACTATCACACCAGTTGCTCAGGTCTAATATCTTATCTTTAATGACTCCTATGAGGGCATGTAAATGCTTCAACTTGATGATCTTGATGCCTTGAACCTTCTTGGTGTTATGGACATAATCAATTCAATTGATTAATCTCTAGAGTTCTACCACTGAGTGATTAAAGACTATGATTTCCCAATTTTATGGGTCAAGGTATTTGATCTAAGATTTAGGGCCTTAAACCCTTCAAATGTGTCAAAAAAAGACATATTCAATAGCTTCATTATATCCTTAGGGATTGAAAATGTAACCTATGCTTCCAAGTCTTTCTTCTCCTTTTCTAGATTGGTGATCCTCTGTTACATCCCCTAGATACCAGCTAAGGTCATTGCTAATTGGGCCACCACCAAACTTGCCACATCCTCTTGATGGAAGGGATGCTCCTCTACTTCCTACCCTTATATAAGAGTTAGGCCTACAAAATGTTCCACCTTTTGAAAGGTAAAATCCTTGGTGTCAATGATAGTTTTCTTGGTTGTCACCCTTTGAAACCCTATTATATTTAGATTATAGATGATAGTGGCTACTAGTTCAGAGGGTTTGGTTGTCTTTGGGGTTTCAATCCTAGTTCCACTTAATGCTTCTATGTATTTTATTTTCTTACATCATTCTTTGGTTTCTTGAACAATTCTTCTTTCTTTTTGTTCCTTCATGAGCTCCTTGATCTAGGGTTTGACATTGTTAAGGGGATCTCCTCCTATAGAGTTGGTAATTTCCAGTGAGTGCGATTGGGATGGAACCTTTTAGATTTTACCATATATGAAATAGTTAGGAATGACAAGTCCATGTATAGGGAACTCATCACTAAATAAATTCACTTCATTGGTGGGATGGGTCCATGTCAACTTTGGTCTTTTGGAGGACCTAGGGACAAGGGCCAACTTAGCTTCCCTCTTCTTTTATGTGATAGGGTTCAATTATAATGCCACTTATTTTCCATTTTATTCCTCACCTATTTGAGGTCTTTCAATTTGTACCACCTCAGCTATGGCTCCCTCATCTTCTTGATCAGACCCATAGGTCTTTACAAGTTCCTTGAAGAATTATTCCATCATCTTATATGGTTCTAGGGAAACCATATCAAAGTGTTCCATTAGAGAAGATGGTTTTAGAGGATAGGCTAATGATGAAGGGCCTTCTCCTAGCCTTTCTTCTAGTTTTTTCTCACTAGGTCCTTGAATTTGGAGTGCTTGCTGTTATGGCTGACTTAGAGGTGTATTATAAGTGGAAGGTAGTAGATGATATTGTAATAGGTTCATTTTCCATCTCTCCCTAGTTGGTTTCTCCTCTCTTTGTAGTATGTGTTCAAGCTTGAAGCCATGCTGCCTCCACCTAGTAAATACTTCCTCAAAGTTTATAGCTTTGGTGTAAAAATGGTCATATAGACCAACCTTATGCTTATAGGTCACCTTAGTTAGTTGCTTTGACTGCAAATGAGGGATGACCTTGTTATTGGGTTCCCATTCCTTTAGGTCATTCTCTTGAAAGTAGAAGGCATCCTTATGTTTGGACATGATGTCCAATTATTTCCAGTATTAGATCAAAGTTCTCCCAATCAAGAATGGGAAGGGATACAAAATGCCCTTCCTCTTCTCCCTGTAAACATTATCAATTCCTTGGAAGATTTGGTGATAATTTCTTGCTCAACCAACTTGAGGGGACATAGATAGGAAAACTAAATGGTTGGGTCATGATCCCTTCTATTTTGATAATGGTGCAATTTGGATAGTACCAAATATCTCTCATGAGTTTAACATATTTCTTGACAAGATGGTACATCTAGGGCATGGGTTTCTCTATGATATTCTTGACCAAAGTAGGGTATATACAATCACAAATGAACTGCATATGAACTCTGTACTTGAAGATGTGCATCTTTGCATAGTGATGGGAAGTGGTAATTTTACTATAGGAGGACCAATTCTTGACACAAAAAATATGAGTGGATGCCATTAATTATTCTAAAAGATAGGAAATCATGGTGAATTGTTGGATTGTCCTTTTCTTAATGCTATAAAATTGTCTCCCCAAGTGGATGCTAATTAGCTCTCCAATAGGTGGAGTTAGCTTCTCTTCCACCATGAAATATATGTAAGAAACCCATCTGGGATCAATATAGGTTGTGGTGTCTACCCCTAAAGATCTACACAATAGGTTTATAATGATCCTAATCCCTTTTATAAATTGAATGATAGGGATTTTATGATCATGGTTCCTAGATACATGAGTTCCTTAGATTAACTAAGGTCTTAGGATAACATTTATATTATGCTAGGTAGTCCATTTTTTGATGGAGGGGAGGTCTATGTGAGCTCTACAAAGATTTTAGTAGCCTTCAAAAGCTACTAGGGTAATATAGGCAATTCTAATTACCCTCATTCTTTGATGATCCAGTCATTATCTATTCTACAATCAACAAATAGGGGTGAAAGGATGTCAATACAATGTAATACCTTAGGTTTAGTAGCATCTTGATGAAGACCTATCATTTGGATTACAACTAGGTCCTATAACTTTCTCTTGGTGATTACCACCCTTTACTCACTAGATAATAGAGGTTGCAACTCCTCAATTTTGAAGAAAATATTGGACCAATTCTTCATGCCATTGACCAATGCTACTATGTCCAATTCAATATCTCTAAAGTGCCTCCCTTCATAGTTTGTAAATAGGTACATGTCTGTCTCTTCTTTACATTATTGCCTTGATACTACCATGATCTCAATTTATTTGGAATACAACTGGTCTTGATGCTTAGGATGACACTTTTAGCTTGCTTAATGCAATTGTGTTCTTAACTGTCATGTTTTGAGGATTCAAGTAGAGGTTAGGGCTTTAAGCTAGTCTGGTAGGGTTTCTAAGGATTTAATGGTGAAGGTGATGGTTTTCATAAATGTATTCATGTCTCAGATCTTATGGATGGCACAACCTATGCAAATACTATCTTTTCAAGTGCACCAAATCTTAAGATTATCGTTTAGTGATTACATGGTGTTTACGTGGACCTCCGTGAGCTTGTTCTTATGGCACTCCCATGGGAATCCCTTTGAAAATTAGCTATTATATTTTAAATAAAGACTTTTATGTCACTCTATTGGATTAGTATTATAAGATGAACATGAGCATTTGATTAAGATCTCAGAGGTCTTTTTTGACTGGTCACTCAGATCCTGGATGACCCAGTTATGCCAAGTGGCATATTATGGCTTCCTTGGGAAATGACTGGATGCAGTTCATCCACGTGTCAAGCTATCAGGCTTTGGAGTCCTTGGTTAAAAATTCCACCTTCACTTTGTGAAATTAGAAAAAGATCAAGAATGGATCAAGAACCATTGATCATGATCCACGAGGTCAAAGTTGATTGGTTGAGATGTTAGCTGTGGTTGAATTTTATGGTCTTGTTAACATCAAAGATGCCCTCATGAACATCAAATGCAGAGATAATGAATATCAAATTTAAGATCTTAAGGTTATTTTAGATGAATGATAGCATGACACACATCATGTTCTCAGTGATCTTAGGACTTTAGGGTTGATGCAGTCCATTAGATCAAGCTAGGTGATGAATGCAAACCATTGATCATGATCCAAGATGTCTCTCTGATTGGTCCAAATGTAGGGTCTCTTTAATCTCTTACTATTGGATCAAGATCATCGGGTGAATGTGGATAGTTGAATCCTATAAGATTCATGAATATTAAGCTAGTTCATTAGAAACATAGGCTTGAGCTAAGGGGTTAACCTTATATAAATAATATTAAAAAAAACACTATGGTCTAAGTTTTGATATGATAAGCCTAAGGTTCAAATATTTAGAAGGTACCCTTTTGGACTAAGGATAAAAGTTTGGATGGTGTTTATTTTCAAAGCCTCACTAATGTCAAATACGTCCTCATGAACTTCAAATGACAAGATCAAGATCACCAAAATAAATTCCATAGAAAATTTTATAGTGAGGGAGGTTTAGTGCATAGCTCATCCTAGGATATCTCACACTATTGGATTGAGACTCTAGGGAAGTGAGGACCATTAGATCTGCATCCAAGTTAAAACATCAAATTATAGAATGATACGTGTAGTGATTTAGAATAAAGATTAGGATACTTGAGGAATCATTGGTGTTGAACAAACACCAAGACATTTTAAGATTAAAACTTAGTCTAAATGTTGATAAGGCCTTAGTTTAGGATGAAAATGGGATTATGGTCATAACATTTAATGAGGTTAGGAGGGATTTAAAATGGGGAAGGAACATAAAAGGGGACTTAAGTATAATTTTATGTCAAGGTTTGGGCATGTTTGAAAACATAACCGAGCCTTAATGTAAAATTAAACTTAGGGTCTTTTAAAAAAGACCAATTCCTGCTAAATTTTCTCCCATGAAAGTTTGAATTTAAACCCTTAGGATTTTTTCTCAGGAACCCTACCTTCCTCCATGAAACCTACACTTAGCCATCCAAGGGTAATCATCAGTAGGGTTATCTCATAAATCATAATTAAACACACAAGGACATTTCCCTTTTCAGGTGGATGCTCTTTAAATTCTAAAAGAATAACCTCAAGAGAGCTAGACTAGGATATAAATGTTTTGAAACATTTACAAGGGTCACCATTTTGCAAAGCACAAAAAATGGGGTATGCTGGTCCCAAAAACAATGGTGACTTACAAGGGAAACATAGTAATATGTTAGAACCTAGAAACTTTGGTTTAAACCAACACATAAGTCCTTTATCTCCTTTGATCCACATATCATTAATTAGGTCAATTCAATGTTGAAATAAGCTTTAAATGTGTAGACTTCAAATTCTCATGTTAGAGCCTAAAAATCTTGTGTGTGTGATTTTATTCCACTTAATATTTGTCATGGGACTTAGGGAACAACATCCAGGTTCATATCCTCTTGACCATTACATCTAACTTTGAGCATATTTAGATACTCTTTTAGGAATAATTGCTCTTAATTTAGGGGAGGCTTGGGCATTGCTCTACTACCAGCCAGGCATCCATAGCCCTAATAAAGATACCTTTGGCTTCACTCATGGCCTTGATCTATTTACAACTAGTCATCCATAGCCCTGGTGGAGTTTGCCTAAATCACCTTTAACTTTGCATCTTTTTATTTAACATTAAGTCCCTTTTTTGTGTCTTTTTTATTTTAACAAAGGTTAGAGACATGATAGATAGGTTTAGGGATTTGGTGAAATGGTTTGGCCTTAGGATACTCATCTTTATTTGAAACCTTAATCTTAGATAAGGATGTGTTTTAAGTTCAAACATGTATATGCCTTAAATTTTGAACTCTCCTTCCACATACATGATTCTTCTTAAAATAGAGCTTTGGTCTTAGGTAATGTTTTGGATTCTTGGGGGGGGGGGTAACTGACTTCCATGTTAGTCTTTTGAAAGTTTCTATATTGTAACACCATGCTATATTATATCCTTAGGTCCTCTTCTGTAAGATTCATGCCCTCACTTGAACTACTTGAATTTTGAGAAATTCTGAGCAAAGATAGTTTATGAGACTTTATTAAAATAAAAGAGCACAACCAAGAAAAAAGAACAAAATTCAAAACAAATAGATAATAATAAATAAACAAAAACAACCAAATAAATATATACAATTCAAGCAGGAAAAAAAATAATGAAAAGAAACTAACTAGCCTACCTACTCTAACTCTAGGCAATCTTATAGATGTTATTGCATGAAGACCCCTGGTGGAACAATAAAAAAGTAATGCTTGAGGTATTGCCCATTGGTAGGGAATGCAAATTTTTATCCTTGAAGGTATTTTAGCTTTAAATTCTTGTTGCCTAAGGTCTATACAATTTGGTATGGGCTAATCCACAATGGTGCAAACTTACCATGCTTGCCCTTAGGTTCTAATGCCTTATCCTAAAGGAGGACTAGGTCTCCCTGTTTGAATACCTTCACCTTGGAACTTCTTTCAAACCATATTTTCATAGTTTCTTGATGCCTACTAAAGTATATAAATACCTTTTTTATAGCATCTTCCATCTGAATGATGTCCAATAGTTGGATATAGCAAGTTCTTGGATTTCCTCCATGTATTCTTACATGATGTGAACATAGGCAATTTGAGGGTGATGGGGAAGATAGGTTCCTAACCATACACCAACAAAAATTGTGAAGCCTTGAGTACCTACTTGATCTTTATTCTATTAGCCCACAATGCATACTTAAGGATCTTATGCCATGTTCTAGGCTTGTCTATAATAGAATTTTTGATGGCCTTCATAAGATTCTTGTTGGTAGATTTAGAAAATCCATTTCCTTGAGGATAATGATTAGAGGAAAAATTCAAAGAGATGCCATTATCATAAGCCCATTTGGTCATTTCAATAGATATTAATGTAGATTTATTATCAAAAACTAAGGAAACTGGGGTTCCAAATTTGGTGCAAATATTTTTTTTCTAAGAAGTTGATCACTTCCTTTGTGCTACATTATTTGGTGGCTATAGCTTTAGTCCACCTTTTACAATAATCTATAGTAGTTAGGACATAATTATGGTCTTCAGAGGAATTGGGATTAATAACTCCTATAAAATCTAATCCCTATTGTGCAAAAGGTTTGACTACCATCACATGTTGTAAAGACATGGCTGCCTTTGGCTCTTTTGTGCTAAAAATGTGGCATGAGTGGCACTCTCTCACATTTTTATGAGCATCCTTAAAAATGGTGGGCCAATAGTACCCAACCCTAATAATATTATGGGTTGTGGTTTTCCCTAAAGGATGTCCACTACCTAAATTTTCATGAAAAGTAGACAGGATTTGAGGAGCCTCTTCTTTAGACACACACCTTAAGTATATCCCTTAAAAGTTCTTATAAAGTAATCCATATTTGATGAGGTAATGGGATGATTTGAGCCTTAAGGCTCTCCTTTGTTCTCTGGTGAGTCCTAGGGGACAACTACTTCTGATGAGAAGATGTATTAAATAGTCATACCATTCATTGGGCTAGAAGCTTTGTTAATCATTTTTCATGACATGAAGTTTGGGATTAGCATTGGAAATCATCTGGACCATGCCTTAACATTTCACCACTTTGGAAATATTAATCTCTATATCATACTCGTGTAGGATTTCCATCCAGTTGCCTCTTCTTTCCCCAAGATCATTCTGACTTAACATAAGCTTTGTGGCTAGGTCTAGTAATATGGCATGCACCTTATTTCTAAGGATGTAATGATTAAATTTTTTCACTACCTTCACTAGTGCATAGGCTTGCTTATAAATCAAGGAATAGTTTACCTCTACATTTTTGAAATTGGTGCTCATGAAGGCTATAGGGTTGTCATTTTGATCCACCTTTTGAGTCAAGACTATATCCATGATGTGGCCAAAAGCAAATGAATACAAGTAAAAGTCCTCTGAGAATTTAGGACATATCAAGACTAGGGTTTGGTTGATTGAATTTTTGATGTTAACAAAAGCTTTCTTGGATTATTCATCCCAAGAAATTTTAGCATATATCTTAATCATATCATTTTGAAGGTTTGACAATCTTAGGAAAGCCTGAGATGAACTTCCTCATGAAGTTAATTTTACCAAAGAATGACTTCAATTCCTTTTGGCTATTGGGTAGCTCAATATTGGAAATGGCTTCCACTCTCTCAAGATCTATGGAAATCCCTTAGTTGGTGATGAAATTCCCTAATAATTTTCTTTTAGTGATATAAAAGATACTTTTTTTAGGGTTAAGAGATATACCATACTTCCTACACCTATCAAACACTTGCTTTAAGTGCATGAAATGGTCATCTCTATTCTTGGAGAATATTGTAAGATAATCCATGTATATGATGATGCATTTTCACAATAAACCTTAGAAAGAATGATCCATGGGCCTATTAAAGGCATCTCTTGCATTAATCAATCCAAATTGTGTTCTTTTGTAAGCATATGTTCCCCACTTTGTAGTGAAAGCTGTCTTCATCTTATCTTCTTGAGCAAAAAGCACTTGGTTGTATCTAGAAAATCCATCCAAAAAGGACATCATGGCTGATCCTAAAACAACTTAGATGACTTGGTCAAGAGAAGGCAGGGGTAATTATCCTTTTTAGATGATCTATTCAAATTTCTAAAGTATATGCACAATATTATTTCCCCATTCTTCTTTCTAACTAGGACCAGGTTGGCAACCCAAGTGGAGTGCCTAATAGGAAACACAATCCTTACATCTAAAAACTTCTTGACCTCTTTTAAAATCATGGGCTCTAAGACAAGGTTAACTAGCCTTTATTTTTATCTAAAGGGGTTTCAACTCTCCTTGAGAGGTATAGTATGAGTAATAACCCTTGGATCAAATATTTTGAGATCCTCATAAGACTAGGCAATTACATCTTTATACTTTGTAAGTATCTCCCTAGCCTTTCTATTTTTGACTTTAGTGTAAGCCTTTCCTATGTTTACTTGCTGGTGTTGATCATGTGAGCTAAGATCTATTGCATGATAGTCCTTACCATTTACCTTGGGCACCTTAGGTGTTTTAGGAATCTTGTCATGATCAAACAACCTTTCCAATGAGATCATTCCTTTAGGTATATTATTGTCATTTAGTTGGATGATTTTATCATTAAGCTCCCTTTTAGAAGAACTTTCATTAGCTTCATCAATAATGTGAGCTTTAAAGGCCCTATAATTGGTCAAGAAATCTAGAATTTGTTGATCATCATTGAAGACTTGAAAATGATTCACATTATCTGGGATTGAGGGGCATGACACTAGCTCAATATTAAGTTTAGGGGAATCATGATTGGGCATAAGGTTAGCTATATTAGAGGCCAACTCATTATCAACTTTATTTTCTTCCCTAGGGATAGACATGATGTTGAAATCATCAAAAGATTCCATCAAGTCCCAAAGTCTAAACTTTTACCTCTTAAGGTAAGATATCTTGCATTGGTACTTACTCCTACTTTATTGACCACCAGTTTAGAATCCTCGTAAATAATAAGTTCCTTAGCTTTATTTTTAATAAAAAGTTGCAGTACTAGAATGAGATCTTCATACTCAACTAAATTATTAGTTCATGGGAGTTATAACCTATAGGATGCATGATATTACTTTTCTATAGGGTCTATCAATATAATACCAACCCTTGATCTTGATTTGCACTTGGCACCATAAACATATAACTTCCATAGGCTAATTTAAGGAGGAGGGTCTTTATAACTAAGCTCTTTTACAATATCTAAAGTGAAAAATTCTAAATCAAAGTCAAGGAAGTTTACCTTTTCATTGAAAACATCATATTTTCTTATCATGTGAGTCATCCTTGGTTCTCTTTTTACCCTTATTTGATTTGGCACACCTTTGTAAGGAAACCATAAGTGGGAATAGTTAGTAGACATGTATCCATTCAAGGTCTTAGTCCATTATATAATCAAGATAAATCTATAAGAACTCAGAATATCCACCACTTGTATGTCAATGAATTGCTGAACCCTTGGTTCATTAGCTAACTACATATGTATATTTAATAACTCCCCAATGAATTTGACTCGTGACTTGTCTAATTGTGTGACCACCCTATCAGACTTGATTGGGGTCAAATGAAGTTATTCACATATCCTCGTAGGTATGATGTTATTTTAGGTTCTAGAATATAAAAGGCAATTATGGACATTCTTCCCAAATATCCTAACTGTAAGCAAGAAGGGTGGGGACTCTGCTTTGGTTACTTGCATAGTCACATTTGCACTATCACTCTTAAGAAGCTTCCCAAGTTTCTTGGACAAGGATTCCAAAAGTAAATCTCTTCATTTTATAATCTGAGTTAGCTCATGTGGAGTAATATTAGCTTTAATCTTTTTCATATCTTCCACAATGTTGTAACCAGTATTGCATGAAGGTTTAGTAGTAAGTTTGGAAGAACTAGCCTTAGGTGGTTCAGGATCATTCCTTGATGTAGCATTTGGGGGAGTCCTATAATTGTTAGGGTGAGTGGAAGTAGTCAATGGATTCTTTTGTTCTCTATTTCTCATAGGGAATGTCTTCAAAAATTGCTAAAATTCTTGAATCTCTTCATGGATATTCTCAAGCTCATTATCCCCTTAGAAAGGGAATTGAAATGTCTCTACCATGTGCACTTGGTTAGATGGCTATGATCCAGAAGGAATTGTAGTAGTATCTCTATTTGGGACTACTTCAAATGTGTCAAGCTCTTCTTGGAAAGCTTCAAAGGCTTTACAGAACTCAATGCAATCAATCTCACCGTGTTTAGAGGTAACATGCACCCTACAATAGTATGGAAAGGCAATATCGGTGAGATTAATATCCATGGTCTTCTTGCTAGAGGAATGCTCATTGGCTTTATTATTGTAGAAACTATCATTCAAAAATCTTTTTCTAGGCCTATTGTACTTTTGGAAGGTGAAGTTCCTCCCAGAGTTATCATTAGCATTGCTAACTTGCTTTTTCAATTACAAGAAATTTGTGCTGAGCTTTTGGATCATCTTTAATATAGATTCCGTTTAATTCTTTAGGGTCTTAGATTTTTGGACTTGGTTATTATTAGTGCCATTGACTGGTACTAAAACCTTTTGGTCGTTGGTGTGAAATCCATTAGTGAATTGATGACTCAAGAAACTTAGGTTCTAATTAGAAGCAACATGGATAATAGGTAATACATTCTTAATAGGGACCCAGTTTAATGTTGGAGCATTTTGGTTATTATTTATGAAAATGTATAATGTAAGCATTTAAGGATTAACATTTAGGATATAATAAGTCATTTGTCCTTTAGGCTACATTTGGTCACTAATAAGCACTACTTCGAAATAAGACTGGGCCAATGTGTTGATAGCTAGGAAAGCTCTTTTTAGGAACATAGAAGTCATGACATCTACAACATCTTTGTAAAATTTTAGGGATAAAGCCTCATTAGGTTGGTATGGATCCATGGTCTAAATAAACATCTTTGGAACCTAGCATTGAAGGATCTAATGGGCTCATTTTCATCTCTTTTAATGGTTATAAATTGGTGATAAATGACACAGGGGATTATGATCTTCCAAAATTGATCAATAAAGATAGTGTAAAAATTATTCCAAGAGGTAATACAATTGTCAGGAAAATTGAGGAACCATTCATATACAACATCTTTGAATGTAAAAAGAAATAATCTACAAGCTACATCTTCATGGATGACATTCAATAACCTTAAGGTAGCCTTGAAAGATTTAATATGTTATTCTATAGTTTCAACACTAGTTGGACTAAATATTGGCAAATGCTTTTTAAGATTATGAGGTAAGTCATGAACTACACCTGGTATATTGATGGGGGATCTTCCAAGCCATGCCATATCTAGATGAAAATTGAATGCAAGAACATTTTGTAAGGGTGAAGATGGTAGAGAATTTGAATGCCTACATCTCCCTTTGTCTTTCCTAGTTCTTCTATGGGTCTCTATCTTGAGCAAGGGCTCTCTTGTTTTTGAATGTTATCTAGCCCTGATCCTTGGCAATTCTAGCTTGAAGATTAAGGATCTTGTTTGAAATATGATGTAACAAGTTAGAATTCACAAAGAACTACAATCAACCTATACATTAAGCCTATTTTGTTAAATATTTTCTCATAAAGGGACAAAACACATCGATATTTGACTAAGTAAGCTCAAAGATGTGCTAAATTATGCAAAGATAGCCATTCTTTATAATTTTTGACTCAAATAAACTCAAGATTCACCAAGAATTATCAATCTTCAACCAAAATAAACCGTTCTAATTTCAAATACTATGAATTCTTAAATATTGAAGCTATCTTGACTAGAATTTAACTATTTCCTTGTAGAGAACTAAGATATTTGCTTAATAATGTGCAAAGATAGGTATGAAACCACCTAGATCAAGGATCTTTGCACTTAGAGTGAAGAATCACTCATAAGGGTTAAGAATCCCTTAAATTTAATGCAATAATTTTCTCAATTAATCAAGCATGCCCTCCTTTTAGCACCAGTAGGGGCTTCTTGTTGATGCTTCTAATTACCTCATAGGCTCTCTTCAGTTTTGATGAACACTTCTCATTTTATGATTCAAAGAATCCAAGGCATGAGATGTAGTTTGTGATAATTCTGTGATGTTTATGGTGGATTAGAAGCAGAGTATGGGAACTATCCACAATATTTATTTAATTTGGTGGTTGGGATCCACCAGGGTCTAGATATTTGTGATAATTCAAGCCAAAAAGTTAATCTAAATGGATATTAATAATGATCTTGAAACTAGGTGAGATTTGATAAAGAAAATAAAAAAAGGAAGGGTAAGGTAGAAAAGAAAACATGATTACAGATTCCCCTCTTAAATACGATAACAAGTTCTAATTACTTTGAGCATATATTAACCAATTTGTGGTGTAAAATAGTATAAACTAAGATTGCATCACATAATAGGCAAGCTCTAAAGGAGATATATAAACCACAATTAAGAACCAAGTTTACTTTAAAAGTTTACTACTGTAACCTGAATAGTATATGTACATCCAAATGTAGAGCAAATAAAAAAGGTATACCTAAGATATTTTTAGTTAATATAGGATCAACACAAATTAATATCCCAATGATAAAAAGATTTAGCTAAAAATGTAGAGAACCTTTAAAATTTAAGACAATAACATACAATTGAGAGACAACATTGGCTTTCGACAAACTATTCAGACAATCTTTTTCAAAATTCCTTAGTTGTATTAAATGCTCTTTTGTATACAAATTACTTGATTCTTTCACTTTAAAAAATGGTAACCTTTGAATATTTATAGGAAACATAGGTGGTATACCAATTATATTTTAAAAATATCCATGGTCTAATAAGGACATCTATCCTTAATACAAATATTATAATGAAAACAACTTTCTACACCAATTTTGATAAAATGACTAATATATGCCAATAGAATAACATATATATTACAAAAGAATATTATTTTATGTTACATTGGTGGGTCCCTTGGGTTAATTCTTGAGTAGTTTCTTCACCTTAGTATATTTTTCTCTGATTAACTCAAAATCTCTTGCAAGCTTCATCAAACAACCCTCTTCTTGACCTACCAATGTGTTAAATTCTTTGTCACTCTTGCCTTTAAGTTCCTAAATGTATTGGGCCTCTAAAATATACTTCCCTAATGTAATAGTGATATCAAGTACCTTCTAATTTTCCTTGATAGGCTGGCCTTGGTTGTACTTTATGTTCTAGATGAAGGTACTAACCCCTTGCTTGAACTCTTCATCATCCATTAGGCTTGTGGCATTCATCTTAGAAGGGTTTACCAATAGTGACTTTAAGAGCTTCTCCATTCTTGCTATCAAGCCTTTTTCCTCCTCTATGAAGCTATTGAGAATGTCACACCATTTACTTAGGTCTAATATGTTATCTTTAATGACTCTTAGGAGGGCTTACAAATTCTTTAACTTGATGATCTTGACATCCTAAACCTGCTTGGTGTTAGGGACATTAATCAATTCATTTGCCTAATCTCTATAACTATGCTACTGAGTGATTAAATCCTATGCTTTCCCAAATTTATGGGTCAAGGTATTTGATATGAGCTTTAGGGCCTTCAACCCTTCAAATGTGTCAAATAAGGACTTATTCAATAGCTTCATTATATCCTTAGGGACTGAAAATGTAACCTGTGCTTCTAAGTCTTCCTTATCATTTTCTAGATTGGTGATCCTCTGTTACATCCCCTAGATTCTATCTAAGGTTATTTTTGATTGGGCCACCACCAAACTTGCCATATCCTTTTGATGCATGAGATGCTTACTTAATACCTACCTTTATATAAGAGTTAGGAATATAAAAGGTTCTACCTTTTGAAAGGTAAAATCCTTGGTACCGATGGTAGTTTTCTTGGTTATCACTCTTTCAAACCCTACTATATCTAGATTATATATGATAGTGGCTATTGGTTTAGAGGTTTTGGGTGTCTCTAGGGTTTCAATCCTAGTTCCACTTGATGCTCTTGGGTATTTTATTTTCTTGCCACTTTCTCTGGTTTCTTGAAATATTCTTCTTTCTTCTTGTTCCTTCATAAGCTCCTTAATCCAAGGTTTGACATTGTCAAGGGGATCTCCACCTACAAAGATGGTAATTTTCAGTTAGTGTGATTAGGAACTTTTTGGAGTTTACCATATGTGAACCAGTCAGGAATGATATGTCCATGTATGGGGAACTCATCACTAAATAAATTGACTTCACTAGTGAGATGGTTCCATGTCACCTTTGGTCTTTTGGAGGACCTAAGGACAAGGGCCAACTCAACTTCCCTCTTCTTTTGTGTGATAGGGACCAATTTCAATACCAATTTTCCCCCCTTTTCTTCCTCACCTATTTGAGGTCCTTCAATTTGTGCCACCTCAATTATGGCTTCCTCATCTTCTTGATTAGACCCATATGTCTTTGAAAGTTCCCTGAAGAATTCTTCCACTATATCATATGGTTCTAGGGCAACCATATCAAAGTATTCAATTAGAGAAGATGGTTTTGGAGGCTAGACTGATTATGAAGGGCTTCCTTCTACCCTTTCTTCTAGTTTCTTCTCACCAAGTCCTTGAATTTGGAGTGCTTGATATTATGGCTGACTTAGAGGTGCATTAGAAGTGGAAGGTAGTAGATGATATTACAATGGGTTCATTTACCATCTCTCCCTAGCTAGTTTCTCCTCTCTTTGCAGTGTGTGTTCAAGCTTAAAACCATGATGCTTACACCTAGTAAAGACTTCCTCAAAGTCTACAACTTTGGTGTAAAAATGGTCATATGGACTGACCCTATGATCATAGGTTACCTTGGTTAATTTCTTTGATTGAAAATGAGGGAAAACCTTATTATTAGGGTCCCATTCCTTTAGGTCATCCTTCTAAATGTAGAAGGCATCCCCATGTCTAGACATGATGTCTAATTATTTCTAGTCCTAGATCAAAGTTCTCCCAATAAATAATGGGAAGGGATGTAGAATGCCCTTCCTCTTCTACTTACAAATAGTATCAATTCCTTGGAATATTTGGTGAGAAATTTCTTGCTCAACCAACTTGAGGGGACATAGACATGCAATTTTAATAGTTTGGTCATAATCCCTTCTATTCTGATGATGATGTAGTCTGGATAGAAACAAATATATCCCATGAGTTCAAAATACTTCTTGACAAGAGGGTGATTCTTGGGTATGGGGTTTAATGTGATATTCTTAACTAAAGTAGGGCATATAAAATAAAAAATGAACTGCATATGAACTTTGTATTTGAAGATGTGTAACTTCGCATAGTGATGGGAAATGGTAATTTTGTTATGGGAAGACCAATTATTGACACTAAGAATATGAGTTGATGATATTACTAAGTCCAATAGATAGGACATCATGGTGAATTGTTGGATTGTCATTTTTTTAATGCCATAAAATTGTCTCCCCAAGTGGATGCTAATTATCTCTCTAGTAGGTGGAGTTAGCTTCTCTTCCACCATGAAATATATGTAGGAAACCCATCTGAGGTTGACATAGGTTGTGGTGGATACCCATAAATATATACACAATAGGTTCATAATGATCCTAATCCCTTCTCTAAATTGAATGATAAAGATATTACCATCATGGTTTCTGGCTACATGAGTTCCTTGGATTAACCAAGGTCTCAGGATAACATATAGATTATGCTGGGTAGTCCATTATTTGATGTAGGGGAGGTCTATGTGAGATATAACAAGCTTGTAGTATCCTTCAAAATCTACTAGGGCAATATATTCAATTCTACTTGACCTTCATTCTTTGATGATTTAGTCATTGTTTATTCTATAATCAACAAATAGTGGTGAGAATATGTCAATGCAATGTAATACCTCAGGTTTAGCAGCATCTTGATGAAGACCTGCCATTTGAATTGTAACTAGGTCCTCAAACTTTCTCTTGGTGACTACCACCCTTTTCTCACTAGATGATAGAGGTTGCATCTCCTCAATTGTGAAGAAAATCTTAGACCAATTCTTTATGCCATTGGTCAATGATCTTGTGTCTAATTTAGTATCTCTAAAGCACCTCCCTTCATAGTATATAGATAGATACATGTCTATCTCTTCTTTCCATTGTTACCTTGTTACTTCCATGATCTCAATTACTTTGGAATATGGCTGGTCGTGATGCTTAGGATAACACTTTGATCTTGCTTAATGTAGTTGTGTTCTTAAGAGTCAATTTTTGAGGCTTTAAGTTGAGGTTTAGGTCTTTAAGCTAGTTTGGTAGGGTTTCTAAGGCTTTAAAGGAAAAAGTGATGAATTTCATAAATATATTCATGTATCAGATCTTATGGATGGCTCCACTTATGTAAATCCTATCTTTTTAGGTGTGCCAAATCTTAGGATTATCCTTTAGTGCTTACATGGCATTTACGTGGACCTCCATGAGCTTGTTCTCATGGTACTCCCATGGGAATCCATTTGAAAATTAAACATTATCTTTTAAATAAATCCTTTTATGTCAGTCCATAAATTAGGATTTTATGATGAATGTGAGCCTTTGATTAAGATCTCAGAAGTCCTTTCTAATTGGTCACTTGAATCCTAGTTGACCCAGTTATGCCAAGTGGTGCATTCTAGCTTCCTTATGAAATGACTAGATGGGATTCATCCATGTGTCAATCTATCAGTATTTGGGGTCCTCTTTTGAAAAGTACACCTTTAATTTGTGCTGTTAGATCAAGATTAGTAATGGAGCAAGAATCATTAATCATGATCCATGAGGTCAAAGTTGATTGGTTGAGAGGTTGATTGTGGTTAAATTTGATGGTCTTTATAAAGTCAAAAACATCCTAAATAATGTAAAATTATAAGAGCATGAATATAAAATTTAAGCTCATGAGGTTCTTTTAGCTGAATAATAGCACACCATGCACCACATTTTTAGTGCTCTCAGGACTTTAGGGTCAATACAGTCTATTAGATCAAGCTAGGTGATGAATGTGAATCATTGATCATGATCTAAGAGGTCTCTTTAATTGGCCTATATTTTGGGGCTCTTTGATCTTGCACCATTAGATCAAAGTCACCTAGTAAACACAAATAGTCATATCCTATAAGATGCATGAACATTTAGTTAGTCTGTGATACACATAGGCTTAAGTTGAGGGGTTAACCTTAGATAAATAGTATTTAAGAAAATGCTACAGTTTAAGTTTTGATGTGATAAGCCTAAGGTTTAAATGTTTAGAAGGTATTATTTTAGACTAAGGATAAAATTTTGGATGGGGTTTAATTTGAAGGAATCACTAACGTCAAAGACATCCTCATGAATGTCAAATGATGGGAGTGAGATCATAAAAATAAATTCCATATAAAATTTTATAGTGAGTGGGGTTTAGTGCATAACTCATCCTAAGATGATCTCACACTATTGGGAAGTTAGGACCATTAGATATGCATCCAAGTTAAAACATCAAATTAAAGCATGATATGTGTAGTGATTCAGACCAAAGTCTAGGATCCTCAAGGCATTGTTGGTGTGAAACAAACACTGAGACATTTCAGGATTAAAACTTAGGCTAAATGTTGATAAGGTTCTAGTCTAGGATGAAAAAGGGCTTGTGGTCCTAACATTTAATAAGGTCAGGAGGATTTAAAAGGGGGAAGGAACATAAAAGGGGACTTAAGTATAATTTTATTTCAAGGTTTAGGCATATCTGAAAACATAACCGAGCCTTAATGTAAAATTAAACTTAGGGCCTTTTTTAAAAAGGACCAATTCTCACTAAATTTTCTCCCATGAAAGTTTGAATTTGAACTTGTAGGGTTTTATCTCAGGAACCCTACCTTCCTCCATGAAACTTGCACTTAGCCATCCAAGGGTAATCATTAGTAGGTTTAGCTCATAAAGCATAATTAAACATGCAAGGACCTATCCCTTTTTAGGTGGATGATCTTCAAATTCTAAAGGAATAACCTCATGAAAGCTAGACCCAGATATAGATGTTTTGAAACATTTACAAGGGTCCCCATTTTGCAAAGTAAAAAAAAATGGGGTATGTTGGTCCCAACAATAGACCCATGGTATTGATAAGACTAGAAATGGAGTAGCCACTAGTTTTGAACCAACCTAAATAGGTATCATTTTATGCCCACAAGTATTTAATCAATGTCCATAAAAATAATTTGACTAATTTTGAATTGGATTTTAAATCTTGCTATGTATATGTAAGACTATGAATAAAGGTCATTGTAAATGTATTTTGAATTGAATCACTATTGATCATGAGACTATGAATGTGTTTTCTAATGATAAGAGATTAAATAAAGAGTGCATGTCTATGTAAACCATCATGTCACATGATGTGGTGTTAATGCACTTATAAATGTACCAATAATTCCATCTATTGGATTCCCATATGTCATAGGAGGAAGATGTACATTGTATGCATGATATACCTATAAATGTTTTGTATTTTACATTGTACCATAGTTTAAAAATGGATTACTAAATACTTTAAGATTTAAAGTTTCATTATTTTATCATCTAGCATCATCTTAGAGTGTGCTTAGCTCAATCAAACTATCATTGATAAGATCATGTATCTTATGGCTTAACTTGAAAGCGTTATTTGTATAATTCCCAATACATCTATGGTATTCAAAATATGCATCAATGTCTAAGACCATGTGTAGAGTTTTGGTCATATCAATATCTAATGGTAGAGGAAAATATATGAGATTCCAATCAAGAAATTTATGTAACAAGACATGAGGAGGCTGTGGTAAATTACAAATTTCATCCTTGGTGGAGCTATCAATTGAAGTTTATATATTAGTTGTGATATGTAATTGATTATCATTTATGGTTTAGTCTTGATTTCATTTGATTTTACCTTAAATTTTGGTTTACTTTATAAACTTGATATTTTAAGTAGATGGATAATTTAGTGCATATTTTCATTTCTTTAAATCTTTGACCCTAAATTCTCTTTCTTTGATTGTGTGGCTTAAATCATCAAAATATTTTAATTTGTCAAAAATAATAGACTCATGGAGTGATGCTTGTGAATTTTTCATCTTATCTAGCATATTTTTTTACCAAACAAAATATTCACTAATTGGATCATTTAATCCTTTCTTGAGTTTATCAATTTGTGAATAAGATAGCTTTAAACTAATGACGATAGAAAATTATTCTAGAAAGTGATATACCACATGGTTGAATTATCTAATCGATTTAATTGGAATATCATAAAGCCATTATAAGGCATAATATTTTAAGCCTTTTAAAAATATCTTAGTTAGTAATTTGTCATTGTATCCATGGTCTAAGCATGTTGTATGAAATGATCTAAGATGTTGTTTAGGATTACATTTACCTTCATAGAGTGGTAGATTAAGAGCTAAAAATACTATTGGTAATGGGTAAGAGGATATATCAGGTGCCAAAGGATTATGAACCAAAGTATGGGAGTCTATTAAATGACTACATTTATAAACACCTTGCTCTAATTTTAATACTTTAGCATGTAAGGCTATAATAGTTTAATCAATAGAGTATGCATTAGGTGAGGATAGTGGTGGACCATGTATAGAAAAAAAAGGATGAGTGTATGATGATTGTGTATAAATAATTTTTTTTATAAGTTTTAAACCTCAGGATACACCCATACTTAGATATGATGTTACATATTAACTTGAGGTGTTGGTATAGGAATTGAAGAAATAGTGGAAGTTATAATACTTGAAGTGGAATTGGAAGCTTGAGCTGATTTATTTTGAAATATCTTTCAATGTATAGTAATGAGTCAATATAATTTGAGTTGGAATTAATATATTTAGTTAATTCTTTTTCATTAACATCATCCATTTGATTTTATTAGATTTATTAGTCTCCATAGTCATGATAAGTACATTAATAGGGTGTGTAGTATGCATTATACAATTATGAATGTATAATTATTATTGTTTCAAGTCATACTTGATTTTATAGATATTTTACTTATTGATGCTTGTAACTTAGGAGAATTATTTGAACCATTTGAGATGAGTAAGGCTTTATATTGTACGTTATTATTTTTATCTTTTTGTGATATTTGAATTTGATTAATGACAATATATATGGAATCTAAATGATAGGTTGAAAAGTAGAATATAATTTATTATGAATTTCATTAGTTGAATCAAGTGTTAGAAGTAAATATAATTAATTTTTACCATGATTTTAATTTTAAATTGAAACTTTGAATTAACAAAATGGATGAGACATTTAACTAGACACGGTGTGTTTTATTTGTAGGATCTCAGATATACTAATCCTAGATGCAAATAGTGAAGAATGTATAAATGGTACTGAATATTAAGGATTAAACCATCTCATATTTTCATTATCCCATATATATGGTAGATTGATATTAACTTCCCAAGGTAGAATGCTTACTAGTGCACTACAATAACAAATGGTCAAAGGCTTCTTATGGCTAGAAAACATAACCTTTCATATTTCTTATATTCTATGAGGCATGTGGAAAATAAAATATGTATATAGTGTTATTTAATGGATTGATTATGGGAGTAGTACCCTTCACACCATGAATTAGGTGAAACTAAATACCTCTTTTATTGAAATGACTACTCCTATAAATTTAAATTTAACGGAACACAATTTCTAAGAAAGTAAGAAAAGAAAGAAAAATAAATTAAAATCGAGATTGAAATTCAAAACCAAGTTATAAAGGTAAGATTTTTATGTATATAAATTATAAATTAATCTAAAACCTTAGGATAAAAACTAGAAAATAAATTCTTAAAATAAATGTATGGGTTCTCCAATATATTTTACCCTATTATTTAGTTAACAATAGATTTTTTATATTAATAGGTGTAAAAATTGATTGCTATCAAAATGTTAAATATGTAAATTAATTAAAAATTCTCATTTTGGACATTAATAAATATGGAAAACTATTTTTTATAGAAAACACTAAGAATAAATGCACTTAGCTTGAATTGGTGTTTTGTTTTTAAATTATTTTAGATATCTTCAAGAGGACATTAACAAAAAAATATTACTATGCATGCTTAGGATCAAGAATATAGTCTGAAACTATTTTAGGATAGGTCTATATGATGTACACAATAATATAGACCATTCATGTCTTTTGATTGTAGACTTTCCCCAATTGATTGTGACAAATTACAAGCATAATATGAGAGTATTCCTAGATAGGACCATTATAATTGGATAACAACATAGGTCTCTTGAGTTAGTTGAAAACATAAATTTTTGTGCTGATTATGAAAAACATATGATTATTGTGCCTTTTTCACTTGTGTTTATTGAGTAGGGTAGGGTGTCACAATTCAAATTATTCCATGAAAAAAATTTATTATCCCTATTTTATATTTAAAACCCTAGGGTCACCTTCAAAACTTGAAACCTATAAAAATATATGGGGAGTGTAATGGATTGGGTTAACCCCAATCACATCCTTGATGATTGACCATTTATTATGCATCCAATACTCCAAGGAGGGAAATCAAGACCATGTAGTTATCCACCTATTATGATTGTGCAATTGTGATATTCGATTATATATATGAAGCCATGAATGTAGATTTGATACTAAATAATGACATCTCTTAAATTTATTTGAGATGTTTTAGACTTGGCTCATTTTTGATCCTTGTTAATGATATGTAATTTGAGAAGAATAGGGAATTCTTGATTAATATTAAATGTGGAAGAATATGATAATTTCCCCTATATTTGGTATAATTTATTGAATAGGTGACCTTAAGAATATGGAAAAATAGGCGACCTTATGAATAGGGAATAATATGATAAGTTCTTGTAGTTGACCTTATGAAATGGGCAAGAAGACCAAAAATAATAATTTTAAATTTAGAAACTAACCATTATTTTGACACAAGACATGACCACTATAGGTGGAAAAACCTATAACAATGGTCATGTCTTCCTAAAATAGACTTGTCCTAGAAAATTAGGGACAACAGTCCATAGATGAAGATAGTTAAAATATGGTATGAAGTAGTTTGAGTATTTGAATTGGAAATTTATGTGTATCAATGGAAAAAATCAAAGGGTCAATCACAAATATAGATAAATGGCTTATATAAATGGTGAATAAGAGTCATGTATCTATGTATAGCTCATGTGCTTTAGGATATGTTAATAATTATCATTGTAAAGTAATTATGACCATATTTATGTGTCTAGAAGTATCTATGAGGATAAATAATTAATTGAGTGATATTCAATTTTTCCACTAGCAAATTCCATGATTATATTCTATAAAAAATATTTTTTAATTTTGTATTGAATTAGATGATTAATAATCGAATGTGTTGACTAGAAATGTCCTGATTGTATACATTTATATTGAGAAATCAAACTAATATGACTATAAATATCTATTTATCAATTAACATTCCAAGACTATCAATTCTCATGATTTATCTAGTTGTTAATTAACATTCCAAGCCACTAGCAATCATAATCATTTATATTTGGATTTTATACTGAAACCAAATAAGTATTAAAACCAATATGCATGGAAACATCTAGTTAGGAATCAATTTTTTTGAAACAAACTAATACTGTTAAATTTATCCTCTAGATTTTTCATTATTTATTGTATTTAGATTGAAAATTGAAACCAATATGAATGAAAATATCTTGTTATCTATTAACGTCCCATTCCACTAAAAATATCATTATCATTTATATATTGATTGAGTATTCAAAACAACTAAATATTCAATACTCAAACAAGTATAAATGGAAATATACAAGTTTTAATTAAATTTACAAGAAAATATAGTAAAGTAATTTTAAAAAATATGCAATTGTTAATTAACATTCTAGGTAAATAAAGTAAAGCAATTCTAGTTTTTAATGGTATATTTATATAAATAGTAGAAATTTAATTCATGTATGATGTCATAAACCTCTATAAGTGTTTGTAAGAGCATAATCATCTACACGTAGACTAGGATGTCTTATAAATTTTATCCAATCATCTCACCTTATTTCTCAATTGAGCCTAGTTGTGTAAATAATGTTTTCATAAGACATTTGTTCATTTTGTATTCTTGACCTACAGATACCTTTGTGGATATGATTAAATTTTCTTCATGAAAACCTTTTTTGTAGGATCAACTATAATAGTTCTTGAAACACTATAAATAAATTGAGCATTCTTCAAAATTGTATCCAAATTATTAATACTTTTTTTTATCATAATGGTAAGTAATTGAATAGATAAGAGGAAACTCTTCCACTTTATATTGTTATAATAGTTTCAATTCAATGATTTATATGTTGATATTTGTATTAGATGATGACCAAAAATTAAAGTTGAAACAATACATATGCAGTGGTTTAAAATTAGGTCATACTCATGGTTGAATGTGCCCATTATTTATTTGGAATGTTTATTTAATTTTTTAAATAATGTTTTTTTATTAAAAATCCATCTAAATGAAGAAAAAACATGTTTTTTTTGGAAGCACTACATAAAATAATAATATTTGGATTTAGATAGAAATAAATAATAATAAGAAAGTAAGGAAGGTTAATCATGTGGTAATTGGTTTTTTATGTTTGATTGTGAGTCAATAGTGGAAAATGATAGTTTTGATTTGATATACCTATTATTTCCACCACCACCATTTGCATATCCTCTTAATGATTATCTATGACTTTAGTTATTGAAATGTGTTGTTTGTTAGAGACACTTATTATATACACACAATATTTTTAAACTTTATCAATTACTGATGCTTTCTCTCTTGTAAGAACTCATCGAGTCTCAATATCTTTGAGTACATGCCTTAAAGGTTGCATCTGGAAAGGAGTCGGAAGACCATTGGTTCTTCATAATATTTTTGTTTGCTATACCACTACTTAAAACCAATACAAGTCTTTCCTATATGTTTCCATAAACTTTGACACCTTCCTTACACTCTCTTCCAAGAAATTCACCACCTTAAATATCCCCACCTAATACAAACCTATTTATAACATATTACAAACATAGTCAAATGGGTCAAACCTATTTTAGAATTGAGCATGTTACAAGACTTAGTCTGGGACATAGCTACTTTATTTCCTATACAACTAAGTCGATTGGGATGACTATGTTGGAAAAAAATTTAGAATGGTTTAGGGTTAGATCCATATATATAGACACATAATTCACCACATTTTTATTGAGAGATAGAGAGTCATTCATTTTCACTTATTTATAATCTACTCTTCCACCATTCTAATTGAGGAATCATTACGTAGGGTTTACACTTGGAGTGAAGAATATTATCTTGTGGAAATGTCTTGGATACATAAGAGAAATATTGTATCCTATAGCTTACCTATATTTGTGATCCTTATGAAACACAATAGCATCTTGAAAATAACTATTGGCCAAGGGAAAGATTGAGTCTCGATGAGTTTGTCTTTAAGGTAAGTATTCGTGACTCTTATTCCTTTATTTTGGTACATAAAATTGTATAAGTAATGGCTTATGAATGTATTTATCTCTCCATACTTAGGATTAAATCTACATTTAATTGAGTAAATTTATTCTTGCATGTTTAATTTTATGTTTACTATCCCCCCTTTGTGCCACAAGCTTTGGTGAGCACTAGATTAGATTTACTTTACTTTGTTAGAAACCCTGGGACCTAACTAGGGTTATTGTGTGGTATTGCTCGACTACAGGCTTTAGAACCCTCTCTAGTGATATTGTGTGGTAAGATACTCCTTAGGTCTAGCAGATCTATATTGGTCATGGCTCTGATTGTCTAAATGTATGAAAAAGCACAATGGATATTTTGATTTATCTTCTTTAAGCTAGGATTTATGTATAGATCAAATTCAATTTCCCTTAAATATACTTATCTCCACTTAAATGAATTTCATACACATATTTAATTCTTATTATAATTACATCCTTGATTGTAATAGATCTATAAATTCTATCAATAATCATAAAACACAAACAATTTTTTTAATATGGGATTATTTTCTAACAAAAAAACTATTGTTTAATATGGGAAACTAGTATACTCAGGTTTTTTGTCAAATATTTTAACTTTTTAACATCATCTCCTACTTTATATGTTTAACTATGCATATTAATGAGATTCATTATAAAATTATATCTACTTGTACTACATTTATCCCACCATAAATTATTAGAATAGGTGATGAGTTTGTGCCACATATTTCAATAATGTGCTTCCAAAATTTTACCAATATCTCAAACTTAAATGAGTATATGATATAAAAAATATTATGTATTTGGTGAATAATATTGAAAATATCCATGTGTGACTAGTCAATTTATATGGCCACCTATTCATCAACTATGTCATTTGAGATATGAACACTGTATATGTCATAAATTATCAATAGTCCATGAAAGCTACCTTCCTCATTTTTAATTATATAAAATCTTTTAGAAATATTTTTAGTGATGTTTTTAGGTCTTTCCATGTAGCTAAAAACATATTTATTCACTATACCCAATGCGAGAAAATAAATCTATATTATAACTTTGTATAATGTTTGTCACAACATTACAAGAGTTGAAAATAAAAATATTCAGAATAAAGGAAATAATATGTTATTTTAATCCTATCAAGTTTATAGTTAATTGAAATAAAAAATAACTTTTACATATGAAATCATAAGTATATTTATCCTTCTTTTGGGTACTATTGGTGAAATATGATATATACATTTCTGGGATACTCTTAACATCCTTTGACATTATTTTTTCAATAGTTTTATTTTGAATTTTCATTTTCATCTCAAAAGTATTGAATTTTTTTACCAAAGTGAATTACATAAATATCAAAATTTTACACAACACTATATGTAGTGCTAGATCTTTTGGAGTTTGAGATTTCAAATACTCTATAAAAAAGTTTCCCTTATAATTTTATTATTTTGAAATATAACTTATTATTTATATTTAGACACTTGGTTTTGTAGTGGTTATTAGAAAAAAATCACCATTTATAGCTTTATCTAAAAGTATGAACAACTCATTTTTAGGCATACCCCTTGTTCTTCTAAATGAATTGGTTGTTATATTGTTAAGTGATTTTGGATTGAAATTGGGTCACAATCACTTTTTGAATAATACACAATCCCATAATTTGTGTATAAATAAAAACAAAGAACCCATTTCTCCCTATATCATCTAGAAGGAGGAGAAATAAGAGCTTATCATTCAGGCTATCTAAATTTACTTTAAAAAAATTAAGATATATTTTTCAAAGATTTAAATCACAACATGGATTTTTTTTAAATTTTTTTAAATGAGACATATTTTAAAATTTATTTATGAGTGTATAGTTTAATTGAATTAGATTATTTTAAATACCTTCCATTTTTTTACCTTTTCATGTTTGGTATTAGGGTGTTATGGTATTTTCTCTATGATCTAGGTTAATCTTTTTTTGTATAAATTGTCAATAAAATTTGAGAAAACCCATATCTTATTCACCATATTTTTTAAATTTTAATATATTGATCATTTGAACTATTTTTCCATTGGAAAAGAGAATACAACTAGACCTATGTTTGATTCTATAATGGATAAAATAAAAATGATGGGTTTCTAGTATATTTTTTTGAGCTTCTATGATATGTTGTCCATTGTTAATGTAGAAATCCTTATCAATATATTAAAATTCATGATCAAAATACATATCTATATTATTTAAAAAAGTGTTTTAATAAAGGGAATTAATATTTCATCCCTATAAATATGTACTAGGTTACAAAACATTAAGTTAACTAGTTGATCGACACTAGCTATATTAAGAGATTGGTACTAGTATTTAATAGGTGCTTAGTGATAAAGCTCAAATTAAATATTTAATAATTTCTCATTGAACATTGTAGATGATATTATGTGACTATATATCACCTCAGTCTTGTATGCTTGGAAAACTCATGACCCTGGTTATTCCTCTTAGTTTTACACATGCGTTGCTTCCATAAGCCTTGCATCTACTTTATCTTGTGACCTTTGGCCTATTTACTAGTCTAACCAGACTTATAATCATGACACAAAAATACTATATTTATTATAATTATTAAAATGTACTTATCTTACACCTCTACAAGTTTGATCCTAAGCCTGCTCTCCTTCTCCCTGGACACTAATATATGAGTAAGATAATAGCATATACATTATTGTCCTGGCATAATGCAAGTGTCCAATGCTCTAAAGTCATCCAATTTTAAAATGAAACACATTAAAATGGTTATCCTATGTGATTTAATTTAATTTATCTCTCAATAGGATTGGTATTAATACAATATCAACCCTAACTTATTCCTCACCTAAGAAACCTAAAAATTAGACTAAATGAGAACTCAAGAAGCACTAAAGTTACCAAAATATTTATTAATATTACATATTATAATATTAGTCAAAGGAACATCCTAGCTATGGTTTTAAGTACTAAAGGATAAGTCATAAGGTCCTATTTACCAAGTTACAAAATTGGTTATTGTTATACTTACTTTACACATTGCATGATTCAAACACAAGCCAACACATAGGGGAGAAATATGTGAGTCTGAGGCCATCTTATAGATTATTTTATATGTATGTATAATTATTTGATAATGATTAATTGTGGGTTAGATCAACATTATGTTCCCACTAACTCATTTTTTCCACGATTGAATTGAAGATGTAAAACTAGGGTTTTTCCATTTCATCAGGAATGATAGTCCATGACCTAAATTTAAATGCACTAGAGCAAAGGTGAAGCCAAAAACATAAGCATATAGGTGGTTTCATCTTATTTTAACCAATATTTTATATAGGGCACTAGTATCAAATCTAGGCACTAGCATCAATGAAAATGTCCTAGGTTGATGTAAGTGTCTAGAGAGCTAGATGTACCATATCTAGAATCTAACAATTGATCCAGAACTATCTTCCTACCTACTTACCACTTGTATAATATCCATCACTATAATAACATCAAAAATATCTAAGTATTTTATTTTATGTCATTTTTATATCTAGCATAGTTGTACTTTCCATAATAGCCTATCTCAACATATTAAATTCAACATATGGTACATATGAGTTTAACACATTATTGGCCTATTATAGATATGATATTTACCCTTGTGCCCTATAATTTGTATATCCTTTAACCTAAATTCTAAAATTGGATCCAAATCCAAATTATGATTAAACATTTGGTGAAGTTGGTTGTTATACATCAAACCCTAAGTGACCTATACTTTTTTGATTTCTTTTCTTGTTGATGATCTCTGATTGATAAATCTTGTAATCATGTTTACCATGGACACATCTTGAAATTATTTCATGGTAAAATACCTTATAGTTGCAATGGTTTACTACATTAATAATCTTGTCTAACATTAGAATTAAATTTGTGACAAAAATAATAGGGATTTAATGTAAAAATAATATTTGATCTCTCTTCAACATGCTTTTTGTAATAAACTTGAATAAGTGCTTCCCCACCTTAATGTTATAGGTTGTAACATTACTAATAAATCCAATATCATGTGCCCAAATATTTCACTCTTTCATCTTATAATGTCCTCAAGTATATATAAAGGTATCTTATATGAGGTACTATGTGATACCCAAGTTCCAAGTGATATAACATTGGTTACTTTCATAGATATTATTAAAAATTTGTAAACATTATTAATTTTTGTCATAATGAGGTGAACTCAAAGAGTGTAATTTATCAAGACTTTCCTCCCTCAATCAAAGATCCAATTTTTATAGAATAAAATGAACATGAGCATATTTCATCCACTTCAAAGATATCTAATTATGGTATTTCACTTTTATACTTGTTAGGAAAGTCAACTTGTCATGATCTTCATATGAGAACATTACATTTGAAAACCTTAACTTCAAATGTAGATTCACAACATGTGGTCTCTCTTTTAAATAAAATAAAATAAATCAAGTATAGTACATCATTTTTAAAATAAGGGAAACATTACCAACCTATGGAAAACACTTGTTTACCACCATACATACAAGTGTGTGTTTACAAAAAACTGATAAAAAATGTTCTTGTGGTTAACACTTCAAGACTTAACATTTGCAATATATATCTCCTTTACAAAATGGGCATTGAAATTTCAAATTTAGAACCATATAATATGTGTATCAAGGTATTTTATAATATTTTATGACAAGTGTTGGTAAAAATAACATTGAATATTACTATGGTTCCTCATACATTACCCAATCTATGCCAATTTATGCCAAATGATTCAAATTTAAACATTATTTTGGGAAGACCTTGGATGTTTGAAATGCATGCAGTTCCCCCTACTTTCCACACACACTTAAAATTTAGTCATCATGGTTTCATTTACATATGTCCAATAGATCCTACTCCATTCCAACATTATATAATGACCCACCAGATAGAGAGTCTTACATTGAAGTCATATAAAGATGACCACCAAATAGACACAACAATACAATAACACAACCAAATTATTATATCTAAAGTACCAAAGAGACAATTATCATGTTAACCTGAGTCTTTAGTGTCACTACTCCCATAGATATTAGAGTGTTAACTCATATCTCTCTCTCATCCTATAATGGTTGATATAAATAGGCATATATCTAAAGGGTATGATACAAATGCTTATTATGATTATCACCAAGGCCTTAGGAATGCTATGAACAAATGTGTTATCTTGAAACATAAGATCCAAGATCTCATCAATGACCAAACAATTATATTTGAGGATCCTCCAAAGTAATTAGCTTCACAAAAAGTTAAAAAGTGCACACAACACCAAGATATAATAATTAAATTATACATAGATGGTGATTATTATTGTCAAAATCATATTGATCCTACACAAACCAAAACCACTTTCAGCATAAAGCATTTTTAGTAGCTTGGTTTTAACTTACAAGATTTGCAAAATATGGTCACTTAGAAAGACTCCCTGGGAAACATAAAAATACCAATTACTTGTGATCATAAATTAATTCAAACATGGATTTGGGTTTTTCATACCACATCTCCATATGAATTTACACTTAGAACTCTTTGGCTATACTAAATGGAAGCAAAGATTGACCAGAAAACTAAGGAAATTATTTTAATCATGAAGGAAAATTAATACACATTTCCAATTATATCATTACATCTACTACACATTCAATATGTGAGGAGGAACATGCTATTCTCCTTTTCAACCTAGCGAATCATGATGTAAACAATGTAAAATATCCAAATTGAGGTTGTAAGGTTCATAAAGCGGGGTATATCTATTACCATCCATTGGATGGAATCATAAGATGATATTTCCTCTTCATAAAAATTGCAAAAATAAAAATAAATAAGAAAACACTTTCAACACTTACATGTTCTACTGGCTCCTTAGAATTTATATATTAGTTCTATGTTGAGGACTTGCATATCATTTACTCCTACATATGAATATATATAGGATTACATAGATAATGATACACTTATAGGTGTTAGGCCTTCCCTATACTTACGTCATCATGTTATTAGGAGCATCCATATTTTATGATCTTGATACAAAAAATTTATATGATTTTCTGATCACTGTACACTATCAGGTTTGAGCTTACATACATACTTGTACATGCCTATTATCCATGATTATACATTACATAGGGTACTTGATATACTATGTACTTGATGTTTCTCAATAACACATTCGATCCATGGGCCATTATCACATTTTTATGTTGGTTTTTTATGCTTTTCCTTTACACACTTGAATGTTTTGCCTTGCAATTGGATTACATTTTTGAGTATTTGAATATGCTCCATTGTATGCAGCCCATGTGCCTATTATTTCCTTATTATACATTTGAGTATGTCATTACATGTTATGAATATTTTAATATGTTATTATTTTCCTTTATGGACATTTATAGAAGTCATGTCCATTCAATTTCATGGCATTTTAACATGCCCCTTATTTGCAATCTCCTTAGACCATTGCCTTTTGACTTAATTTTGAGTGCTCTTGTGTGTGTGATTATTTACTTATTGACTTGTATTGTTACTATCTAGACATTTTTATGATCTTTATCATGCATCTTAGGCCTATATGTGACCACATTGGTTCTATACACTTCAATTTTACATCTACCTAGACAAATTTCTTGTTATATGTTACATGGTTACATTCATAGATTTACAATTATCTTACCCTTTTGAGGTGATCTAACTACCAGGTACTATATTTCTCTCATATTAAGGGTGGTCATATTAGTTTGGGCATTTCATGCTGACATGGATTCCACACATTCACCTTTTACATATTATAGTAGGGGTATGATTTGGAAGTATGTTCTCCATAGTCACATAGTATATGGTACTTACACTAATTTGTAGAATCAGTGAGGGCATGCCATGGTGACATGGCTTCCACAAATTCAAAATTTTTATATTATAGTGGGGGCATGATTTGGAATCATGTTATCCATATTCATTTATTATGGTACTTTTAATTCATAGATTTAGTGGGGGAATGATTTAGAAGCATATTCTCCACACCTAATCAATTTTTAGCATCTCTAGTTTATAGTGGGGGCATGTTTTTGAATCATGTCCTCCACATTAGTAGTTATATAAGTTTTAGATTTATTCATATATAGTGGGGGCATGATTTGGAATCATTTCCTCCACACTTACATAATTTTTTAAATTAACAAAGCACACAATTATATTATTCTAATACATATTTGTGGCATAATCCTATACATGGTATTATTATTACATATAGTTTCAACATGAGACAAATATAAAGTGAATATGCTATGAAACATGTGCCTAATATTGTAAAATCCAAATCAAATTTATAATCCAAAACTATTGCATGTATTAATACTCAATACACTTTTACAAACTTTAGTGAGCCAATCCACTACAATAGTTGTTTCACCTTTTGGTATGGCTAGGGTGAATAAATAAATCAATCTTGCCAAGTTTTTAGTTTAGACTTGATCATCTAAATTCACTAGGTTATAAGTATGATTAGGTTGAATGGTTGAGTTAATCTCAAATATTAGGTAGAAACTCATTTTTTATCCAAAGTTGGGGGCATGTGACTTACAACCTCTCTTTCTCTCTCTCTCTCTCTATCTCCTTAGATATATGCATTTTAAGGGAATTATCTATATTTATCATAATCTCAATTTTAGAGCCTTAAAATTAGACATATTTTGTGCTTACATCGACACACATGTGTACTCTTAAACTTTACTCTTTCAATTTTAATATATTTTAAACACTTTTGACTGAGATTATATGCATTGATTATACACTATAATATGCTCTTGTTTGCAGGTCAGTCACTAGAAAAGCACTCAAATTTAATGATTATGTAGTAGCTCAGTCTTGTAATATTAGTAAACTCATGACCCTAGTTGTTCCTCTTATTTCTACACATGCCTTATTTCTATAATTCTCACATTTGTTTTATCTTATGTCCCTTGACCCTTCTCTTAGTCTGACCAACCTTATATTGATGACAAAGATATCCCATCTTTTATATAATTCTTAAATTATACTTATCTTACACCTCTATAAGTTATGATCCTAAGCTTGTTCTACTTCTTCCTAGACACTAATGTCTGGGTCAAATAATAGTATCAACATTACTATCCTATCCTAGCATAAGTATCCAGTGCTATAAAATCATCTGAATTGAAAATGAAACATATTATAATGGTCAACCTAAGTGATTTAATATGAGTTAACTCATGATAAGATTGGTATAAATACAATATCAATCCTCATTAATTCCTCACCTATGAAACCTAATAATCAAACTAAAAGAGCACTCTAATTAATAAAATATTCCTTATTTTACCCTATTATAATATCAAATAAAGGAATATCCCAACTATAGGTTTGAAGTACTAAATTAACAATCATAATATCATATTTTCCAAGTTACAAGATATGTCACTATTATGCTTGATTTACACATTGAATGATTCAAACATAATCCAAAAAATAGGGGAGTAATATACGAGACTAAGGCCCTCTTATAGAGTATTAGATATGTAGGAAACACCCTTTGACAATAGGTCATTGTGGGTCATCTTGACACTATGTTCCCACTTACCCATTTATTCTAATGTCATATTGAATATGCAAAGATAGGGTTTTTCTATTTCACCAGGAGTGATAGTCCATGACCTAGACCTGAATGCACTAGAATGAAGGTGAATAAAACCAAAAGCATCCAAGTGGTCATATCCTATTTCAATTATTATTTCATATAAGACACTAGCATTGAACCCATAAACTATTGTCCCAAGCTGACGCAAGTGTCCATTGAGAAAGAGGCACTAGATCTAGAATCTAAAAATTGATTTAGATCTATCTTCCTACCTTCTTCCTACTTGTATCAAATCTATCAATTTATTAACATCATAAATAAATAATTAATTTATTTTATGCCATTTATATATCTAGCATAGCTATACTTTCCATTAATATCCTATCTCAACATAATAAATTAAGCATATGGTACATCTAAGTTTAAGACATTAACTGGCATGTTGTATATTTGATATTCACCCTTGTGACCTATCATTTATATATCCTTAACCCTAACCAATAAAATAGGATCCAAATCTAAATTAGAGTTTAAAAACATAAATGTTTGAATCTCTTGATTTTTTGAATACTTTTTTAAAACTCTTTTTTAGCTTTTTTAAGGAAGTCCTTTCTCATTCTGAGCGTGTTAACTCATAGAGTTGTGACATTGAAGTATATTTGTCTAGGTTAGACATTTTTCCCTCCTCATAAAAGTAATTTTTTTTTCATGAAATGTTATTTTTCTAATTATTTTTCCATATTCAATTTGTGGGCAGTTATGAATAAATTCATATTGGTAATTTTTCTTGAATATAGTTCTAATTCCATTGCAAATCTTGTGAATATTGTCTACACAATTAATTTCATCATATATATATGATTATATTTTACAACCATATAAATAAAAATAATCCCTTTGGTGTTTTACAAAAAAAACCATGCCACATTTTCTATACAATTCCATATTTAAATCCATTTGAACTATCTGACATGAATGTTTAGGGTAATTTAGATGTTCCAATTGAATAGTAATCATATCATCAACAATACATTTAATATGTAATATAATCTCAACTACTTGATGATTCTTTGATATTAAATTAAATAACCACTTGCCATTGTGGTAGTTATCTGGGAAGTATGTCTCCACAAAACACTCTTTAAGTCATCTCTCCTAGTTAATTTCACCATATATAAATGTAATCTCCTTATTGGAGGTGTTACTAATAAGATACATTTTTTCCTAAAATTAAATAATTATCTGTTTAATTAAGATTAAACCCATCAAAATAATATGTCCAAAAATTTGAGAAAAACAATATTTTGAAAGGGTGTCGATTTGATACGTGGTGTGTTTGAGTTATGGGCTCGTATTTAAACTTATCTCATTTATAGATAGTGTTGGACCAATGTTTTATATGACTAAATATAGAGGGTAATTTATACACATAGTTTAATATCTTGTCGTTAAGTTTGTTTTAAAGTAAATTATTAGGGCTAATCTCTTATAGGTACATAATAGACAATATACAGCTAAAGGGTTCCACTAACTATACCCAATGGTACATGAAAGCTCAATTCCATATAGAATATTTTATAATGGATTGAGTATAGAGTCATAACCCCTCACTTAAATTATAATAGGTAAAAATTATAGTTACTTAACTTCAAATGTTTACTTCTTGTGAGTTTTAAAATTATCAAAACATAATTTTTACTTAAAATAAAAAAAACTATTTTTAAAAGTGAAAGAAACAAAATTTTTATATAGAACTAGAAAAAAATATTTATTAAAATGACATACTAAAAATAATTTTTTTCTATAAATTTGTGTATCTTATTTGTAGTGGGTGGTCACCCTCTCTTAGTAATTTATAATGATAACTATTTTTCTTATTATTTTTCTGTCTTATTTATTGGGGGATGCTACCTATTTTTAGTCTACTTATAATTTGACACTTGAATTTTTTTTATATGAGAATGTTATAGTAGAACACAATTTTTGTATTTTTTTTTTAAATTTTGACATAATTTAATGTTACATGTGTCATATTTTATTTTGTGTGTGTGTGTGTGTGTGTGCGCACGTGCATGCATGTATAAGAATAGAATCATTTAGATATATGGAATGGGTATCTACCCACTCGATATTAAAGAGACATTCACATTATTAAAAAAATGTGAAAATGGCATGCCATGTATGTAGATAATTTCATATCCTAAATAACATAATCTTTGAGTGATATGGAATGTTAATTGATTATAAAAGAAGAGAATATTTGAGTGATATGAAATGGGTTCTAACCCATTTTAAAGGTTTTTCACATCAATAAATAATTTTTTTTTTTAATTTGATAGGTTAAACTTAGGTTTTATAGGGACTTGAAAACCAAAATTCACCATAAAAAATTATAGACAAAATAAAAAGAAATAAGGCTAACCCAACTTAATGGACTCAAAAAGTCAACAAAGTTTAAGCAAAATAAGGACTAAAATATAAAACCAAAACACAAATCCACCTATTATATTTCCTCAGAGTGGGTCTCTTTCCTATTGCCACCTATCTTCTTCTTCACACTGCTACTTATCATTCCTCTAGTTTGTGTTCTATGACCTTCGACCATGTTTATTCCTTGTTCTAATGAGATTTTGTCTTTATCTATTATCAAATTTCCTTTCTTGGAGTTGTATCTGCTCGGGGTGATGGTGAGAATTTATTTCCCTCTTAGGGTTCCCTTTAGCTTTCTTCCTTCCACCATTTTTGGGTCCCCCATCCCTTACCTCATCCTGTATACTTCCTAGAAATTGTTTCATTATTCCATAAGTGACACCATCTGCCTACCCAATTTTTACATATTATCATGGAACTCTACCAACTTCTACCTGTATCCCTCTAAAAGCTATGTTGAATAATAATCCCTCTTCCTTACCTCCACCACTTTTAATTTAATATTTTTAAAGTTAGGGTTTTTAATTCTCTAGGTGAATTGGAGACTTATATTCACCTTCTTTCTTGAACTCTTATCTAGGGGGTAAGAATCTTTAGATTTCCTGTAGGGGGTAGGTGGAAGGAGAGGCCTCACCCTTTCTGACCTCAACTAACTTATCCTTATCATGAAACAAAATATTATTCCCCAATTTAAAGGGAATTTCACATCACAAATTAAGATATAATCCCCCTTTTTCATTATTCTTAACTTTTAAGGTAATTTCACATCAGAAAATAAAATATTATTCTTTTAGTATTATTATTGAATGTGTTGTATGCCATAGTTTCTTAATAAGTATTTGTAAATGTAGATAATCATTGAGTTTTATGAAATGAGCAACCACCCACTCCATATTAAAGATAATTTCACATGATAAAACAATTTGAAAGTTGTGGGCCATGGATGTAGATAAATTCATGCCCCAAATAAGATAATCTTTGAGTGATATGAAATGTTAATTGAATGTTGTAAATAGTTATAAACAAGAGAATATTTGAGTGAAATGAAATGAGTAGATGTTTAAGTGATTTAAATGGGTATCCACCCAATTGAGATGGAATTTCACATCATGAAGTAAAACATTATTCCCTTATTTCATGGTTGAATATTGTGTATGTCATAATTTGTCAATAAATATTTATAAAAGAAGGGAATTGACTTCTATTTAATTGGTAGCTACCCACTCAATATTAAAGATAATTTTACATGATAAAACAGTGTAAAAGTGGTTGGCCATGTATGTAGATAGGTTTTGCAGCAAACAATAGAATATTTGAGTGACATGGAATGTTCATTGAATGTTGTAAATATTTATAAGAGAAGAGAATATTTGAGTGATACCAAATGGGCAAGCACCCATTTCAAAGGGAAATTCACATCATGAAACAAAAATATTTTGTTTTATCTCAAATTTGAATGTTGTGTATGTGTTTTACCTTATTTTTTATTTAAAAAATGAAATGTTGTGAAAATAGGTATAAAACTTGATAGATCTATTCAATTTGTAGTATATGACATTTAAGAATAAATATGAATATAAAAGTAGAAATCACTAAAACATAAATTGATAAGTGGAATATGCTAAAAATAGTAAGCATAACCAAATACAAGATACTTAGATTTTTTAACATTTGGTTGAATATAAATGATGTATAATATTGGAAATTAGAGTAATACAAGATTGTGACAACTCAAAATAAAGAATAAAATATGAAGATATTTCTAGATAAGTCCACACTGCTAAGATAATAGCATATGTCTGCCATGTCCTTTGATTATGAAATTTTACATGCTGATTATGATTAATATATGACATATCTTACACCTAAACCTATGTATATTAAGAGGTTGAGATATTTCACTTATGTTATTTCCATGTAGAAATCAAAATTTTGCTTATATTTGCCTTGGAAGGCCTAGGGATGTGTGTGAGAGATACACATTTATAAAAAAGAGAAGCAAAGTGTAATGGGCCAAAATAATCCCAATAAAACATTTAATGATTGACCAATACCTATGTATCTATATAATTCAAGGAGGGAATTAATCCACACATAATCCCCCCACTTAGAGTGATTATGTAATTGTGTTCCTTAACTATATGTATGTAGCTATAAATTTAATCTTGATACTTGATAATGATATATATTCACTTGATTTGAGATGATTTAGACTTTTATTGTGACTAATGATAGTAATTGATATTTAATTTTAGAATAATATGATATATTTTCTTAATATGCAATAGTGTATAAGTGCTCAATAGATAGTGTCAGGTTAGAAATAATGAATGGCCTTTGATTTTTATTTATGATGAAGCCTTTTTGATAATTTCCTTTAGTTGACCTTATAAAACATGTAGGAAGAACCAAATTAATATTTTTAATTTTAAACTAGCCATTAAATGGGATGGGATGAGGCTGCAATAGGTAGAAACGTATAACATAGTGGACCTATATGCCTAGTGTAGACCTATCATAAAACATTAGGGCCAATCATCTTGAGGTTAGAACATTCTGAGAGATTATATAAGGTGGTTTTAGCATTTAATTGGAAATTATTGTATAAAAATGATGTCCAATAAAGGGTTATAATAGTATATATATAAATTAATCTAGAGGAATGGTGAATAAGAGTAATATATTTAGGCACAAGTCAAGTGGTTTAAGATATGTAAATAATTAACACTATCAAGTACATGTGACTAGATTTAGGCATATAAAATTTCCCATCCTTTATTCTAGAAATGTAATTTCTAGAGTAATTTTGAACACAAATACCTAAGTGTGTACAACACACATTGTATATGATATGAAACTCTAATTATGCAAGGCAATAAAATTTAAAAAACCTACAATAACACATAAATTATTCATTATTCATATTTTAAATTTGAAAAATCTAAAAAAAATAATTTTAAAAATTGAAAAAATATCAAGGAAGGAGTACATAGGTATGAATATGAAACCCAATTTATCTGTAACATGTAAAATATAATTAAGGACTAGAAAAACATGCTCTATTGTTAAATAAATTGGAGAGTTGACTCATCTTAAACTATTAATGAATTGATAGTGACCAAGTCCTAATTTTGGATAAATAATCAATCCCTCAAGTTGTAAATATACATTCTCCAACTCTTATGAATGAGAAAAAATTACCCAATGTACTAATTCAACAAAAGGTGGAACCATGGTGGGTTATCTAGAAGTGATGCTAAGGCCATTGAGTGTCACTAGACTCAAATGTATATCACCCATAAAGGAAAGGTGAAAGAACATAATGGGTTAAATATAATTAATGGTAATGCCATTTAATGCCATTATAATTTAATGCACATTACCCATAACATAATGAATCACACCACTATAGATAGATCTAAATTCTATTTGCATGATCGAAAGAGAATGAAGAATAATCATGACCTTAATCCCAATAAATTTGAATTAAAACAACCATTTATGTTTGAATTTATAAATTTTATTTTAGTGTTTATGTGCATGAAGTAGTATCATGCCATTTGAATTTGAAAAATCTATATATGTGCATGAACCCATATCATGCCTCATGATTTTTTTCCAAATGATATATAATCACTGACATGTATATGCTCAATTCTAATTATATTTTAAACTTGTAATTTTTTTATTTAGTAATAATTTTTAAAAATTTCATGCATATACATTCAAATATGTAATAATTTTTACTCAAGTCTCTATAAAGTGAGTGCATATGTATGTCATATGCCCCATAATCTGAATCAATATACCAATATTTTTCATGTGTCTGATTTTTTAATTTATTTGAATGCATGAGACATGTAATCTATAATAGAATCTTATTTTTGAATTAATTTAAATATTTTAAAGTTTCAATCTATCATAAAATCTTATTTTTGAAGTACTTTGAATATTTTAAACCTATACTTTGTCATAGTATCTATTTTTTTTACTTTAATTTGAATATTTGAAACTTAGATTATATAATGGAGGATTGAATCTATAATGGAAGTGCACTATAATTCCCACTTTTTGAGATGAGGGTTATAGACTACAAGTCACTCATCTAAAAATAATATTTAACTATATCATGTGATAAATATAAAAAACATATATAATCATGTCAACATGTGGACACTATGTTATCATAGTAATTTAATTGTCATTGAAACATCTATGTAACATGTTCAATGTGGGGAATACATGTGTCATGTCTAGATAGATATATAAATGAGATATGTTATAAAATAACCATATTTGAGTAAGACTACATAATAAAAGTGCATGATATAGATCATGGCACCGTTAACACATAATGTCACGTAATGTTACACATAAGTCCAAATGCCACATACAAAGGACATATTAAAATGTTTTTCATACTAGATAAAATAAAATACATAGGGCCACATGCCACAAGTAATATGACATATTCAAATTCCTAACATGTAAAGAAAACATTACACATATGGGGCTAAGGGCCAGAATCAATTGGACATGGTCAAATATCACACATACTAATAATATATTTCACACATAAGGATAAGAGAGACACACAATAGTAAGTAGTTTTTAATCCTACCATTCAATAAAGTAACAACTTTGAAGGTGTATGGAACAAGTTGAAACTAGTCTACACCATCCATATGTATCAATGTCACATCATAGAAAATTAACATATCCATGTACAATAATGTAATAAATGAGTAATTATGAAGACACTTGTAATATATGTATCTAAACATGGTAAATAGGTTATAACTTATGATAATGTAATATGTAAAACAAGATGGACCAAACATAGGTATGCCCACTGAGTAAAAGTGAGTATAGCATATATGAATCCATTTATAATATGTATGTCATGCATCACACTGATATACCTTATTAAATTTACACGTGTAAAAAAAAAACTAATAGTCTATCTACCAAAAGATGTGTTAAATAAAATATCTAAAGATGTAAACTAACAACTCACATCATGTTCATGTCTTAATTTTTTATTTTTTGTTTATAATTTTATAATTTTTTGCATTTTTGAAATATCTAAATTTGTTTTATTTTTTACATATTTTAATATTTTTATAATTTTTACATATTTTATTTATTTAATTTTTTAAATATTTGAATGTAAAATAAATTAGCCTATGATGACCTCAATGGGAGGACCATATTACATGCCTATGTATTATAGTTTGAGGGTGAAATTTCATGAATTAAAAGTCATACATGTATGCGTAGACACTATTTCTGAAATATATTAGCACCTTAGTCTTCTACACTTAGAAAATACATATCCTGGATGTAACTTTAGCTTCTAGACCTTTCCAACTACCAAAAGGATCACATACACTATCTCTCTATGCCTAAATACTTGTCTCTTAATCTAACCAATCTCATTATGATGACATAGGCCTTATATCTTGCCTATAATTTTATAAACCTACTTATCTTCTATCACTACAAAATTTAGACCTACACCTATTTTATAACTACCCAAACACTTGCATCTCAGTTATACAACTACATCGATGAAAGTTTCTTATCCAAACACAAGTGTCTAGTGCCCTAAAGTCATCCAATTTACAAATGAAACATATTACTATAGTTGGCCTAAGTGTTTTAATGTGAGACATTCTCCAAAGGGATTGGTATAAGTACAAGATCAACCCTCATTCATTCCTAACCTATCAAAATCCTATAAACTCACAAGGCAACTTACCAAAGCATTATATCAATCATTCAAGTAAGTAAAACTTCTATGTTTTCTCCTATTTCCATTTTAATCATAGGTATATCACATATATAGGTATAAAGTATTGAAGGATCATACTAAGAGATATATTTTACAAGTTATAGACTAGGTCACTATTGTACTTATCACACATTGCATGATTCACACACAAGCCAACATGTAGGTGAGAAATACATAATTTTGAGGCCTTTTTCAAAGTATTGGATATGTAGGTAGTTCTTATTGATAGAGGTGTATTTGGGGAGGCTTAAGACCATATTCCCGCTAACCCATTTTTTACATAGCGACTATGAAAAAGAATAACTAGAGTTTTGTTATTTGACAAGGAGTGATAGTCCATGACCCATATCTAAATACACCAAATAAAAGGTGACATAGAACCCATAAGCATCCAAGTGGTTGCATCTAGTTTTATTAGGTATTATATACTAGACACATGCATCCAATTTAGATATCAGTATTGATACAATTATCCCAAGTCGATGCAAGAATTCACAAATATAGAAGTACAATTTTAAGAATCAGGTAACTGATCCAAAATCTAGTTCCACTCTACTTTATAACTATTATAGATCCACATAAAACAAAATACGTATCTTTTTTTCATTATCATTGAAATATTTAACATAGTTGTACTTTTTATCTTTAGAATCTCAACATAATAAATCAGTATATGTTCTATTTGAGTTTCATAAATAATTAACCTACTTTAGAGATAGTCTACCATCATTGTGCCCTAAGTTATCTCTTAAAAATTTAACACTAGATTCCCCATATCTAAATTTTATGGTTAAACATTTGGGGAACTCAATTAGTGTGAATGCAAAAAAAAATTTGATTCTTAGGTTTTTCAATTGCTAGGGTTTACATTTGTTGGTCAAATTTTGAAATTTTCATTTCTAAGCAATGGAAAATAGTAATAAAAAGCATGATTTCAAATAGAATATAAATAAGCATTGATCAATTATATCATAATAGTAAGGGATTAATAGATGAATTTTTTTATGTCAGAAGAGATGAAATTAGTAAGCATGATAAGGCTATAGCTTCCTCCCTTAGTGATGGTGAATATTTAGAGGGTACTACAATTGATTTCATACCAATCAATATACCTACATCTATTGGGGGCACACGATATGTATTTCAACCTTTATTTATTTAGATTACTATTGTTACACCTAACATGGAAAACCTAAATGCTTCAACTCGAACATTGGTTTAAATGCCTATATCTACCTAACCTATGGGTACACATCCCTTGGTAACTTCTCAAATGTCCAACCTAGAATGCTAAGAGGTGAAATATCTTGTCCAAAATATAATAATTTTGAAAACTAAGGTTATAAATATAGAAAAAAGTTATATGAAATATCCATATGTTTTTTATTCATAAGAGGTGTTCCATAATCCTTTTGCATCAGAGATATCTTTACACCCCTTACCAACTGGTTTTATTGTATGTAAGTTCACATTTTATGATGGCAAGGGTGATCCTGAATATAATATTTAATATTTTAATGTGGCATCCCTTGATTATGTCTCCAATGATAAAATTTTAACCAAATTATTTCTAAGGAGCTTAAAATACTATGCTTTACTATAGTTATATTATTTACCAACTCAATCAATAAATTCTCTCAAATCCCTTACGGATTATTTTTTGGCACACTTCTTTATTAACATTACTAAAAAGGTTTCCTATACCTAAATTGTAAATTTAAAACAAGGAACCAATGAACCTATTAATGATTATGTCTTGAGGTATAATACAATGTTGGCTAAAATGGCCAATCCTATGGTAGATAAAGAGTTTCAAAATATCTTCAAGCAAAGTTTGTTTTCTCCTTTACACAAGTCCATTATATTCAAAAAGTTTAAATCTTTTGATGACTTATGCCATATTATTCATTATCATGAAAATAAAATTATCTCATTGAACAAACTTAAGTATGTGTAAACTATACCAAATACATATACATTTAATATTAAACCAAGTTATAAGGTCAAACCTCATGAGCCTAAAAAATAAACAACTAATACGATTAATATGGTGTTATAACAACCTAATCAGCTTATCTTATCTAGTGCACCATAGAGATAATTTTCACTTTTATCTGAGTCTCTCACTTCATTACTTCTATGGATTATAGAGTGCTCATCTTATAGAGGTTTATATGAGTAGACCTCTACCCAAAGGGTATGATGTCAATGCTTATTATGACTATCACCAAGGCCCTAAGCATTTTATGAATAAATGTTTTATCTTAAAACATAAATATAAGACCTCATTAATGACCAAAAAATTACATTTGATTATATTCCAAAGGAATGAGGCTCACAATATAGTGATAATCAGAAACATGAAATATTTAATAATCCTTTTTAAGATCATTCAAAGAAGGACCCAAAAGTGTAGATGGCATATAATGTGCACCCTCCTCCATATCATCATGAGCACCAATTAGATGGTATTATTGGTAAAAATACATGGCATACACTTCTTATGGTTTAGATACCCTCCATTAATTTTTATGACAGTGAGATTAGGGATGATGAATCCAATATTCATTCCTTATTTATTTGAGTATACCTTGACCACTAACCTATATACAATATTATGATTGACAATGGTGAAAGTGACAAAATTTGTACCATGACAATAATTACACATTTGGGTTATAAAAATCATGATTTACATTATTTGACCAAATCAATTAAAGCATTTTATGAGACCTCATAATAGGTTCTTGGTGATATTGACTTACCTTTATAGGTGGGTCCTACCCATGTGGTTAATATTGAAAAAATCTAACTTCTAGTTATATTTAATCACCCCATACTATTTTGAAATTATAAATAATGTTTCATGTATCCTATGGGGCCTCTTATTATCCTATACATTTTTCTTATGCTTCCCCTAGTCCTTGCCTAAGCTCATCTCTCTTGAAATGGCCTAGTCAACCAAAGTTAAAATTGGTCAAACTTATTCAAAGTCTCATATTATTTTGTATGTCCTAATAGGGTATTTTACATGTTTTAAAGTTTTTTCAAGTCATGAATTTATCATGTGTTATGTCTCATATGCAAACTGAGGCCTTTTGGTCACATTTTATCCCATTTAATGACTTGCATAGACTTTCAAGGGAGAATGTTTGTCACAAAGGTGAGTTTAAATCTAGAAGAAGTTAGGATCATGTTAGGAGTATTCAAATGTCAGCCAAGAAGTATTTATGTGTAGAAAGAGGGATTTTTCCTTAATTTTAGGCCCCTTTGGGCACTTGTATAGACTTCTTGAGTCCACCATCAGCTAAAAATGTGGGTGGAGTGTCTCTTAACCTCCCATAATTAAATTACACACTTGGAGTGTAGAGAGTTCATCAAAAAGTCCATTTGTAACTTCTTTTCATTCTTTCTTGTCTTGTAAAGGAAAAAAGGTCAAATTCAAACACTTGATGTGGACCGTATAAGTGTTGGGAAGAATGGTCTTGGGGGTGGATATTAATTTGAGTGAACTTAAATTTCATATTAATATTTCTTATATTGGTGCCTCCTTTATGAACAATTTCTAACACTCCAGACAACTTTCTATGCACTTGTAACCATGAGGGGGTCACTATTTGCATTTGTTTTAGTTTTTATTGCTTTAGTTTGATGGTTTTGTTTGTTTCATGTGTTTCTCCATGAATTATAAGAAATTTTCATGTTTATCTTATTTTTTGAAAGCTTAAGTGCCTGAGAAAGCCTCTTTTAGGCTTGTATATGGTTGCAGACTAGTCCATGTTGCACTTACAGTTGTCTTAAATGATTTCAAAAGTGGAATTCATGTTGAAAAGGGAGTATTACACTTGTTTCATATATTTATAATTTGAGGATGGTTTTTATGTTTTTTGAAAGGTTATAACTCATTTTGAACCTTGAAACCATGTCATAGCTAAACCCCATCTTCCTCACCTACACATAGCCAAAGCCTTGATCTACAAGACCTTGTTGATGTAGAGAGAAGTAGGAATATGTTCAAATTTATTAGAATTTTTAAAAAGTGTAGTGATATTCCAAATTTAAGGGCACAAATTTCACTTTTATGAAAGGTTTCAACTTGCCCATATCATAAGTTCACTATGGTATATCAGAACCCCACCTACACGTGGTCTAAATAGTGGTTTGAAATAGTTATTTGAGTGTGGAAGTGATGTGGGAATTCAATTATAAACCTTGAATGATGGAATAATATAAGATAGAATCATATAATGTATAATATAAATTAAGGTCACTCCAATAATGTTGATTGTGGTTTCAGGCCTATCTGCCCAGAAAACATTAAACAAAGGGCTAGAAGCATTTTGGGATTATCATATTTCATTGTTTCAAGGACCTTTGAATGATACTAATAGATTTATATTTTATTAATCATGTAGGAAAATAAATATGCCAAGAATTGGGTCAAAAAGATTAGTGTATTGAAGTTTGAACACTTGGAAAATGGCAAAAAAACCATTGAATCCCAATAGTGAGATCTACAAGACATTGATAAAAGGGTGACCTTACACTTCATTTTGATGGTTTTAGATTGTGTCACCAAGGTGAAATGATGATAAATGGTTTAAGTGTCACTTATAATGTAATATATAATAAGGATAGTGAATGAATGTTTTGAGTCCTCCCCAAGCTTACTCCTTATCTATACATAGGCCTAAAATAAACACCTATAGCCAACATATTAGACAATGATCCAATTTTACATTTACACCATACATTAAAGGTTTCAAGGTAGGAATTATAATTAAAATTAGGATTTTGTGATCCTAAATGGAATCCAATATGTTTTCTCACATCAAAATCAAAGGGCTAGGGACTCCACACATGCACCTACGGGCTTGAAAAGTGCCACCTACAACTGAGACAAACAATAAGATGAAAAAAGGTCTTAGGTGGAGATCCAAGGGATTAAAAAGAATAAAAATGGATATAAAACACATAATAATGATCTTGGAAAGAATTATTAACTCCTATGAAACATCTAAAAGGCCTAACTCTTGCCAATAATACACCTATAGGGGTTAGAACATACATAAGCACAAGTAAGGCATGAGTGTCCTAATCAAGGACCTAATCATAGGGTTGACATTGGATTGAAGGTTTATAAGTGAAATAAAAACACTATGTGAGTAACAAGACAATATAAATATATCCTACCACACCTTAAGTAAATTATAAATGACCTATAACCACCTATAGGCCTGTACGAACTGAGACAAGAAATTGACTGGGACAGGGGTTTTGAAGAGGTTGTACATAATTTCAAGTTTAAGAAGGGGTGACATCAAGGAATAATATATTATAAGGCTTAAATAAGGTTTATAAACATTATTTAATACTTATTTACATGTCTATAACCACCTACAAACATAAACAGGGGTGTCTCTTAAGAGAAACATAGTCATGTTACACATATTAGCAGTAGGTTGGAAGTAAGGTTTATTAGTACCAAATGAGATTGTGTTGATGTATTATAGCTTGGAAAAAGTTAATAGTGATCTAAAGATACCATAAAAATGTTTAAAAAAACTTTTATAACCTTTATTTGTATCAAACAACCTCCAAAACATAGTCTCATACCCTACCTACCCTAACAGTCACCACCTCAAAAGTCAGCTTCAAGTTCTTTGAGAGTTGGAAGGGAAAATGGATGAGTTAAAGTATAAAAATTAAAACAAGGGGTAATAATTACCTAATAAATCCTATAATACCTTAAAAAATCTTGAATATATATAGATAATACTCTCTATTTTATCTCAAAGGAGGGGCAGTTTTCTCATGCACAAGACCGGTAGTTTTGAGGAAAAGTGATGAGTAGGTGAAAAAAAAGGAGAGATAATATGAAGGTTTTTAAAGATATATAAAACATAAAAAAATATATAAAACCTTTATTTTATGTTGGAAGATAGATAAAGTGGTCTGGATAAGGAGGTCTATAGGTAGACCTACTGAACCAACATGCAAATTTAGCTCCCAGTACAAGGTCATTTAAAATTACATCCCTTAACAAAAATTATAGTTTTTTGAATAATGGCTATGTGGGTGAAAATTATGTTTTAAATCTATTAAATATCATGGTAAGTGTAAATAATAGTCATTTGGTTCAAAGGTGTAAGCAAGCTCATTAGTGAGGCTTAGACCTAGCTTCAAAATAGGGGTTTGTTTCCTTCTAAGATATTGGTGAGCTATTATATGGATTGAAACATGTTCATATGGAATTATCAGAGGTGATTAAACATTTTTTTTATGAAATATTATCAAGAAGCCATATTTTGGCTTGAAATCTCTCAGACCTCACAGAATGAATGAAAATGGCTTGAGTAGCCAAGTTGAGAAGCTCAGAACTCCCTTGATACTTTGCATGGGACACTAAGGTGATAAAAAAATTTAGAGAGGGTCCTAAATAATGCCTCAGTGGCATCTAATTATATGTCCCATATATATTCTTTATGAACAAATGTTAAGACCCAAAATCACCTTAAAACCCTTGCAAACCCTCCTCAAGGACCTGATTGGGAAGAGAAGGAAAATGAAGCATCTAGATGTGATGTAAAGGCCATGAAACTTTGGGAACATGTAGAGTACTCTCTCAGGTACCCTATAATGAAAATTTATTGTATATAAATATATGAAATAGGTTAGAACATGACTCTTTTTGACCTTTTTGTGTGTTTTTTAGGCATGGAAAACTTTCAAGAGGCCAAATAAATTTTGGAGGAGATTTAAGGACTTGTTACAAGTCCTAATTTACATTTAATCATCAATATAAACTCCTAATACTATTTTATTCCTCTTTCATTTTAGCCAGTCTAGTGGGCAGATAGTGAACACTTAGGGAAAAGTAGTGAAACTCAATTTAGAAAGCCTTTAAACGCTGATTTCTTGAAACTGATGCTATAGACACCTTGGACACATGTCATCACTGATTTTTCATAGATTAGACTAAATAATTGGGAATTTTTTAGGTGTCAAGTGTGAAAGGTGCATGGAGAGAGATCATTTTGGGACTATCATGGATGATTGTGCATAGATTGAATGATAGGAATGATCAGAGGCTAATCCAATGCATGTGAGGGATTTTTTGTAACTGTTCATACCCAAATCCATCATCAGACCTAATTAGTTGTAGAGATAGGTTATTTTTGAAAGGAAAATCATGAGGGACAATTTTATGTACAAATAATGGAGTTTCTAAACCACTTTGTAGTTGTTAAATGATTGGAGATGACACTTGTATCTCTTGACATTACATGGCTCAACCCATCTCTTCATCCACATGAATTGTAACTAATTGTTATCTTTAGACACTTGTCTTGGTTCCTCTTGAACTTCTCTTTTCTCTCTCTTCTTCTACTTTCTATAAATGTGAGCCTCTTGGCTATTGTATGAGTCTAATAATAGTTGGTATGGTAAATACCTACTAAAATTAAATCACACTTTGTATTTAAACATTTAATATAAGTCTAATTCTAAGTTTTGAACATTTTGTCTAAGTGTGTGAGTGATGAATAGTGGATCAAAGTGATAGTATCATCCTTACTCCCTTTATCCTTCATGTTTAAGCAAGATTTATAATTTTAATAGGTCATGTGAAGTGTGTTGATTTTACTAGGCCCTTATTCAAGTAGGAAATTATCTCTATGGTGTGAAATCTACCCCTAGGTCAGTTATCTTGTTTATTATCCCATGTATGCTACCTTCACATTGAAGTAATTATGTTAGAATCCTTTAATCCCTAGAATTGGTCTTAGAAAGCCTTATGATCAGTAGAAATTTGGTATTTTATGGTATATATCTTGATAGATCACCTCTTTAGTGTAGTTTTCCAATTTATGCCAAGTTTCTAACTCTTTCCCATGAACAAGCATTAGATTAGATGATAGGCATTCAAATAATAATCTAGGGAGCTATTCCTTATAAAATATAGATCCATATCTCTTATAATCTCCAAAAAAATTAAGAGATGATTCAATTTTGTATCAAATTTTAGCAGCTGAATAGAGTGTCCTAGGGTGCCCAATTTGATGCCAATAGTTCTGGCATGCCTAGTGGAACATCTGGTCCTAATTATTTCTATGTCAAGGTGAATGTTTGTCTTGATAAGCCAAAGGTTGTAGAGGTGTTTTTAATATAGCATTTGGTGACTCCAAAAGGTTAAAATTTATGATTGTAGATCAATTCCTTCAAATTATACTTCATGGTATTCACTAGATGATCTTCTTGTAGATCATTCAATTCATTCCCTTTATATGAAGCTCCTCTTGAGGAATAACACCCTAAACCATTCTTAACATTTAGAGATATTGAATAAGAATATTTTGAAGAAGAAGAAGTTGAGGAGATAAGATACCAAGAGGAAGAAGTAGAGATGGATAGGCAACATCTTTTCCTAGCCATCAACACCTAATATCCAATTAACCTTCATGCATATGATCATATTCCTCCAAATACTACCAAAAGTCTCTCTAGATTCAATAGAGAGGGCCCTATTACCCATCTGAGCACATTAGGGACATTTTAAACTTTTGTAACTTCTATAATATCACTCAAGCTAACATAGCTACTAGACTACTTTCTATGTATCTAAAAGGTAAGGCACTTGATTGGTATAGGACATTGGAGAGTGGTTGCATTACTAATTGGGATGATTTTGGAGAGTTGTTGTTGAATAGGTTTGAGAATAAGAGTGACCATAATTCACTAATTCACTAGCTGAATGTGATAAAAATAGGTCCTAATGAATCTATGGGGGATTTCAATGAAAGGTTTTAAAGGACATGGTATAGATTGCCACCTATCATGAGGTATCCTCCAAGCTTTATATTCCCCACTTATCTCAAATCTATTGGCACTAATTTAGAAATAATGTTTTAGTCAATGAGAGCATTTACTCTATCAGAGGCATATGATATAGATATTATAGTTGAGAATAGTTTGATATAAGCTGGGAGATTACCCCTAAGAGTTTTTATTCTTGTGTTGTCTCATAGTTCAGCTGAAGGTCCAAGTATAGTACAAGTTCCCAATGCTAATTCCAAGCCTAGAATAACTCCCAAGAAGGTGGATAATGCTATAGATAAAGATGAAATGATTTGGTCATTACAAGATTAACTCAAACAAGCTCAATTACATGCAATTTATCCACCCAGTCCCCAATATTTTTCTTGACAAACTTATAGGCCTCCACCCCAAACCAATTACCAAAGAAGAGGACAAGGTCAACAAGTTTTTAATAGATAGTCTATTGTCTATAATCCTAATTTTACTCCATCCACATGCGATGATGTTCTAGTCCATACTAATCTAGTTCAAGGAGAGAAACATTTAGATCATTGGGGACAATCTCAAGGTTAGTTTATGTATGATGGTGGAGAAGGTTGTCAAGCCTTAGTGGTACAAGAAGGAGCTACTCCTTGCCTCACATTAGAAGAAGCAAATTTCATGCAAAGGGATACTCATGGAGAGGGTAGTATTTAAAGTAATAATTTTATGAAATTTTAAAAGGGGGATAACTATGTGTTGAACTAAAGTACACCAATTATATCCAACACAAGAGCCAAAAAGAGATCTTTGGGAGATGTTTCAAAATCACATGTGACTCCAAGTAATGTCTCTCTAAGGCTAAAAAGTGTGAGTCCTAGTGTACTACCCCCTACTAGTCACACTCCCCTTCAAATTCAGAATGTGAGCAAGGTTGTCAAGCTTACAATGTATCAATTTCAAGCTTCCTCACTGCCTTCAATAATGTAAGAGAAGGTGAATTATTCCCCTCTAAACATTATTGATTCTTTGAATAATACCAAGGCAAACATATCTCTTTGGTAAGTCTTGCAAATGCTTGGTTAAAAGGAACTCATACAATAACAAATTTCAAACATATATGTAGTCCCTCAAGCTACAAAACACGATGGTGTAGCCCTTACCAATAAACTAAATTATGTCCTAGAACCCTCCACCAAATTTGAAAAGCCTCCAGCTTTCTACCTCACACTCATTATGGGAGACAAATTGGTTCATAATTGCATTGTGGATAATGAAGCTCGTACCATGGTTATGCCTAAGGTGGTTGTAAATAAGTTGGGATTAAAGTATGAACCACATAAGAATATGTGTTGTATCTTGATGGAACTCCAAACAAGATAGTGGGATTGGTTAGAGGACTGAAAGTATTTATACATGATTGTCTAAGTTTCCCCATTATGCAAGACATTGTGGTGGTAGATCTTCCAGCTCATTTTGCTATTTGATTATCAAGGGACTTCATAGATAAATTAAGAGGATACCTTTCTTATGATTAGTATTTTCTAGATTTTAGAACAAGATATAGAGCTAAGGTAACCATAAGAACATATCCCGTGGCAAGGTTTCATATTGAACCATATGTGGAGACAAATTCAAATCATAATTTTGTAATTAGTGAAAAAGAAGGTGTCATGGGTGGTGAAACATAATTTCCCCTTAAAGGTATTTTTGATCTTTTCCTTGATGAGTATGGTACTAAAACATATGAACATGATCCCTAGAAATTCAATAGAAGAGACTGATTTAGGAGCCTATTGTATGCATGAAGAAAATTCTTCTATACCCTTACTTACTAATGAAGATCATGAAGTTGAAGAGATATGTCTGAATTTGACTATTCCTCCTCAATATGAGAAAGTACTTGTACAAAATTATCATGAGCCCTATATTTCCTATAATCAATCCTCTCCATCTTGTGTTTCACCTAGTCCACCTAGTTCTCCTCCAACTCATCCCATTGATAGTTTAGAAAAAACTCTTATTAGCTACCAAGAATACATGTTAGACCTTGACACTAGATATGGTTATGTGGTCAAGTCATTCCTAGTGTTTGTATTAGGAGTGTAAGTAATTATGTAGAATAAGTCAAAAGGGAGTGGATACCTATAGAGGGTGATAATTCACCAAATCTTACCTATGGGGTGATTGATGTTTGTGGTCTAATTTTCAATCTAGAGGAGAGATTGAGAGCTCATGAACTAGATCTATCTTGGCAGCCTAAAGATACCCCTCATCAACCTTTAAGTGTGTCAACCCTACCTAATCAAGAAGCCAAGGAGCCTATGTTTTCACCTTATCTAAATAATCAATGTTTCCCTTCTAATGTTGAATTTACTTGCTCCTTGGGAATATTCTTTGGCTAAACTTCCTATTTTTGAGAGGCATAAAATTGGCACTACTAATAAGGAGGATGAGTTTGAGATTTTAGATTGGATTGAGGATAAAGGGGAGCCGACTACTAGTGAGAAGACATCAGTTTGTGAAGATAAGGCAAAGGATCTTCCTTGTGTTGAAAAAGTTGCCTTTTAAGGAGTTATTTTGAATTCCAAAGAAGAAGAGAGAGAGGTTCCTCTTGTTGGTTATTTTAATGATCAAGAGGAGGATGATGAATTATGGTAGAATTTTGAGGACATCTGTAATGAAGTTGAAACCCTCAAGGAGCCTATAAGTATTTTGGAGCTAACTATAAGCCATGACAAGTAAGATTTTGTGTCTTAAGAGGAAGACATGTGGTAGATCTACATGTAATTATTCTAAGAGTATGAAGAATGTGAGAAGACTAAAATCCTAATGAAATAAGTCTAAGTTGTTGGAGAATAGGCATACATTGAAAAATGTCATCATCAAGAGAGTCTAGTTCATGATGCAACAATATATGATGATCTTGAGATTTTTGAAGATGATTCAAAAGTTGATCCTAGAGCCACCTATGAAGTTGATACACTTCCAAATTGTCATGATACAATGCTTTTTGAAGACTTTGAGGAGGTAGTGACAAGTGAGAAGAATGATGAGATGCTTCAAGAGGACATAAATTTGTAACAAGCTGTCCCATACATGGATGTTCAAATCTATCATGAAGAGACAAAATGATATCAGTATGAAGTATGTTTCCAAGTCCAAAAAGACTTCATCTACTTTGGAGACCTATTTGATATGAATTCATCAAATAATATGTCAAGTTAAGGAGAAAAAAAAACATGAGTCATCTAACACAACATCAAAAAAGAAGCATGATTGACATCATTATTCACCTAGTGAGGATGGAGATTCATGGTACTCCCCTTTTGATCTAGGGAGTTATGGTTAAGTTGAATGTACATTTTTGTTTTATTTCAATTGTGTCTTGTGTTCCCTAAGTTCTTGAGTATCATAAATATGTCTTTGTTTTATTGTTTTCTTTGTCCTTTTGTGTGTTTTGATGTAACCAACTATTTTTTAGCTAATTCAATGTCTAGTCATGCTATTCCTAAGTGCATTTTGACTCTTTTGCCCAATGAATAAGATAAGGCTACTAGTCCTTAACATAGGCAAGAATGCTACCCATAGGAGTTGCTAAGAATGTTGACCAAATTTAACTTCTAGTTAGATTTGATAAAAGCCTACTATTTTAGAATTTTAGATAAGGTTTCATGTATCATATGGGGCCTCTTATTGGCCTATACATATTTCCTATCCTTCCCCTAGTCCTCGTCTAAGCTCATCTCTCTTGAAATGTCTTAGTCAACCAAAATCAAAGTTGGTCAACCTTGGTAATGCTTATTAAAAGGATAATATTGTGTTGGATATGTATTAACAGGTTCTTTAACATGTTTTATAGTATTTTAAAGTCATGAATTTATCATGTTCTATGTCTCATATGCACAAGGAGGCATTTTGGTAACATTTTAGCCCCTTTAATGACTTGTAAAAAATTTAAAGGGAGAAAGTTTATCAAAAAGGTGAGTTTTAATGTGGAATAGGTTAGGATCATGTTAGAAGTAGTCATATGATTTCCAAGAAGTAGTTATGTGTAGAAACAGGGAGTTTTCCTTGATTTTAGGCCCTTTTGGGTAGTTGTAAAAAATTCTTGAGTCCACCATTAGTTAAAAACGTGGGTGGAGTGTCTCTTCACCTCATATAATTAATTTACATGCTTAGAGTGAAGATAGTTCATCCAAAATTCCATATGCAACTTCTTTTCCTTCGTTCTTGTCTTGACAAGAAAAAAATGGTCAAATTCAAACACTTCATGTTGATCAGATATGTGGAGTTGGGAAGAATGGTCTTTGTGGTGCATATTAATCTAAGTTAAATTAAATTTCATAGCAAGATTTATTATATTTGTGCCTCCAACTTTATGAATAATTTATAACACTCCAGGTAGCTTTATATGCACTTGTAACCATGAGGGGGTTACTGTTTGCACTTGTTTCAATTTTTCTTTCTTTGGTTTGATGGTTTTATTTTTTTATAGGTGTTTATACATGAATTTGAAGATATTTTAATGCTTATCTTGGTTTTTAAAAGCTTAAGTGCCTAAGGAAGCCTCTTCTAGGCTTGCGTATGCTTGTAAACTAGTCCATGTTGCATTTAGAGTTGCCTCAGATGCTTTTAGAAGTATAATTCACATTTAAAATGGATTATTGCACTTATTTAATATAATTATAGTGTGAGGATGTTTTGGAGGTTGTTTGGATTGGTTCTAACTCATTTAAAACCTTGAAACCATGTCATAGCTCAACCCCATCTTCCCTACCTACACACAACCAAATATTTCATCTACAAGACCCTACTAATGTCATGGTGATGTAGGGTGAAGTAAGAAGATGTTAAAATTTATTAGAATTTTTAAAAAGTGTAGTGATATGCCCATATCATAAGTTCACTATGGTATATTATAACCCCACGTATAGGTGGTCTAAACAAGGGTTTGAAATAGTTATTTGAGTATGGAAGTGATTTAGGACTTTAATTTTAAACATTTCATGATGGAATAATCTAGGATAGAATCATATAAGGTATAATATGAATGAAGGTCACTCCAAGAATGTTGATTATAGTTTCAGGCCTGTATGCCTAGAAAACATTAAACAAAGGGCTAGAAGCATTTTGGGATTATCACATTTCATTATTTTAAGGAAATTTAAATGATACTAGTAGCTTGATATTTTAGTCCTCATGTAGTAAAATAACTATGCCAAGAATGGGGTCAAAGGGATTAGTGGATGTTGAAGTTTGAAAACTTGGAAAATGGCCAAAAAACCATTGAATCCCAATAGTGAGATCTATAGGACATTGATAAAAGGGTGACCTTGCACTTAATTTTGATGGTTTTAGATTGTGTCACCAAGGTGAAATGATGATAAATGGTTAAAGTGTCACTTATAACCCAAGAGATCATAAGGAGAGTGAATGGATGTTTTGAGTCCTCCCCAAGCTTACTCCCTACCCGTACATTGGCCTAAAACACACACCTACAACCAACATATTAGGTAGTGATCCAATTTGACATTTACATGGTGATTTGAAGGTTTAAAAGTAGCAATGCTGATTCAAATTAGGATTGTGTGATCCTAAATGGAATCTAATAGGTTTTCTCACATCAAAATTTAAGGGCTAGGGACTCCACACATGCATGTATAGGCCTGAGAAGTGCTACATACACCTGAGATAAATAGTAAGATGAAAAAGAGGGATTAGGTGGAGATATAAGGTCTTAAAACATAAAATAATGGATCTAAAACACATAATCATGATATTTTAAATCATGATTAATTCCTATGAAACATCTACAAGGCCTAAATCTTGCCAAGAATACACCTACAATGGTCAGAACATACATAAGCACAATCAAAGTAGGGGTTTCCTAATCAAGGACCTAAGCATAGGGTTGATGTCAGATTGAGTGTTTATTATTTAAATCAAAAAATGATGTTATTCCTAAGATAATATCAAGAGATCATACTACACCTTAAGTAAATTATAAATGGCCTATAACCACCTATAGGTCTATACAGACTAAGACAAGAAATGGATTGGGACAAGGGTTTTGAAGAGGTTACAAGTACTTTCAAGTTGAGAAAGAGGTAACATTAAGGAATAATAGACTATAAGTCTTAAGGAAGGATTTAAATCATTATTTAAGACCTATTTACATTCTTATAACCACCTATAATCACAAATAGGGGTGTCTCTTAAGGGAAACATAGTCATGTTGGACATACAGGAAGTAGGTTTGAAGCAAGGTTTCTTAGTACCAAATGAGACTATGTTAAAGGAGTCTACATTAAAAAAAGTTAATATTTATCTCAATATATACTCAAAATGTTTTCAAACAATTTTATATCCTTGATTTGTATCAAACAACCTCCAAAACACAATCTCATACCCTGCCTACCCTAACAGTCACCTCCTCAAAAGTCAGATTTAAGTTATTTGGGAGTTGCAAGGGAAAATAAAGGAGTTAAAGTATAAAACTTGGTATAGGTGGTAAAAATTACCCAATAAAACCTCTCATACCTTCAAAAATATTAAATAAATAGGGATAATACTCTCTATTTTATCTCAGAGGAGGGGCAATTTTCCCATGCACAAGACTAGCAATTTTGAGGAAAAGTGATGAGTAGGTGACCAAAATACAAGGAGAGATAAATTTAAGGTTTTTAAAGATATATAAAACCTAAATTTTTTTATAAAACCTTTTTATGGGGGTGGAAGATAGATAAAGTGGTCTGGACAAGGAGGTCTGTAGGTAGACTTAGTGAACCAACATGCAAATTTAAATCCCAATGCAAGGTCATTTCAAATTCCATCCCTTGAAAAAAACTATAGTGTTTTGAATAATTAATATGGGGGTGAAATTATTTTTCAAATCTATTAAAGTGAATGGTAATTTTAAATAATAGTCATTTGGCTCAAAGGTGCAAACAAACTCATTGGCAAGGCATATACCTAACCTCAAAATAGGGGTCAGTTTCATTCTAAGCTCTTAGTGAGATATTATATGGATTTAAAAATGTTAATATGTAATTATAAGTGGTGATTAAATCTTTGGTTTATAGGAAAGCTTCTTAGGAAGCCATATTTTGACTGGAAAGCTCCCAGAGCTCATAGAATGAATGAAAATGGCTCGAGTAGCCAAGTTGAGAAGCTCAAAACTCGCTTGATACTTTGCATGGGACCCTAAGGTGATCAAAAAAGTTATAGAGGGTCCTTAATAAGCCTTCAATGGCATTTGATTAGAGGTCAAATTTTTATTCTTTATGAACAAATGTTAAGACCCAAAATCACCTCAAAACCCTTGTAAACCATCCTCAAAGATCTGATTGGGAAGAGAAGAAAATGAAGAATCTAGGGGGGATGGAAAGGCCATGAAACTTTGGAAACATGTATATTACTCTTTCAATCACCATTCAATGTAATTTGTTTATACAAAACTATATAAAATAGGTCAGAATAGGACTCTTTTTGACCTTTTTATGTGTTTTGTAGGCATGGAAAACTTTCAAGAGGACAAATAAATTTGTAGTAGAGTTTAGGACTTTTTATAAGTCTTAATTTCCTTTTGATCATACATATAAACTCATAATCCTATCTGATACCTATTTCATTTTAAGTAGTCTAGTGGGAAAATAATGAACACTTAGGGAAAAGTAGTGAAACTTAATTTGAAAAGCCTTTTAAGGATAATTCATTGAAACTAATGTTATGGAAATCTTGGACACATGTCATCCCTCCTTGTGCATAGATTAGACTAAAGAATTGGGAAGGTTTTAGGTGCCAAGTTTGAAAGGTGCATGGAGAGAGCTCATTTTGGGATTGTCATAGATGATTGTGCATGGCTAAAATGATAGGAATGATAAAATGATAATAAAATGCACATGAGGTATTTTTGTTAACCCCTCCTACCTAAATCCATCATCAGACTTGATCATTTATAGAGATAAGGTAGTTTTGGAAGGCAAATCATGGAGGACAGTTTTATGTGCAAAGAAAAGAGTTTCTAAACCACTTTGTAGGTGTTGAATGATTGGAGATGACACTTGTATCTCTTGACATATCATGGCTCACCCTATCTCTTAATTCACATGAATTGTAATTTATTTTCATCTTTGGACACTTGTCGTGGTGCCTCTTAAACTTCTCTTTTCTTTTTCTTCTTCCAAGTTATATAAATGTGAGCCTTTTAGCTATTGTATGATTCTAATCATAGTTGGTATAGTGAATCCCTGCTTAAATTACATCACACTTTGTCTTTTAAAATTGAATAAAAGTCTAATTCTGAGTCATGAACATTTTTTCTAAGTGTGTGAGTGATGAATATTGGAGCTAAGTGATAGTATCACCCTTACTCCCTTTATACTTCATGTTTAAAGAAGAGTTCTAATTTTAACAAGTCATGTGAAGTGTGTTGATTGTACTAGGCCCTTCTTTAAGCAAGCAATTGTCTCTATGGTGTATAATCCTCCCCTAGGTTAGTTATCTTGTTGATTGTCCCATGTATGCTACCTTCACATTGAAACTATTATGTTAGAATCCTTCAATCCCTAGAATTGGTCTTGGAAAACCTTGTGCTTAGTATAAGTTTGATAGTCTATGGTATATATCTTGGTGGATCACCTCTTTAGTGTAGTTTTCTAATTTATTCAAAGCTTATAACTCTTTCCCATAAATAAGCATTAGATTAGGTGATAGGCATTCAAAGAAGAATTTAGGGAGCTAGCATTTATAAACTAGAGATTCATCTCTCTTACAATTACCCCACAACTTAAGAGATGATTCAATGTTTCATCAAATTATAGGAGCTAAATAGAGTGTCCTAGGGTGAATAATTTGATGCCAATAGTTACTAACTTATCAATTATACCTTCCATGGGTGTCTTTGATATGTTATTGGTATGAACTTGGATACATACACATGAATAATTACCTTATACAATATATGGGTGTGTTAAATACATTTATACCAATCAAGTAATTATATTTTCTAGAATTACATACAAACATCCTCTTGAAATAGAAAAAATTATAAATAGGTAATTAATTATCAAACCTCCTATGATTAATCTTCTACAAAAGGATAAATTAAAAAAATCCATTTACCATACAGTTAGTACTTGAGAGACCATTTAAATAGAGATCCATAGTGGGTTCCTTGGAATTTTCATCTACTACACACCATATTCAGATATCCAAAACATATACACATGTTCTTATTATTAATGTTCCAAATATACCATAGACCATTTAATAATGGGTTCCAAAAACCCCTATTCATAATATTTTTTTATTCATGATCATAAAGACCTATTATAAATACACACAACATAACAAATCCTATAATGTCAAATATTAAACCTATGCACACTCTATTGTTTGGTCCAAAATTTAACCCCAAGATACTTATGATATAAAGTGATCTAAGTAAATTTTGGGATAATAAGTGAATTTAATCATCCTATTTTATTATCACTTCAAGAGTAAATTGGGACAAAGCTTGTAGGTACTGGGATCCATGATATACACTGCATGAGATAAGTCTCTTAGAGGTTTAATGCTACCATCAAGGATCCAATACTTAGCCCAAAAAAGAGGTTCCAACCTTCACCAAGTTTAATGAATTATAATATTAAATGCTACTGTGAATTACTTAACTAATTTATAATTAAATATGATGGACTTTTTCAAGTCTTAAAACAAACATAAAAATGGGAGATTAAGGTAGGAAAAAAATGATGACTCCTAGCTTGAGAGGATGCTAATGCTTCAAGAACTAAGTTATGTTCCCAACCACAATTACACCACTATATGATGAGTTTTAGAAGGGGCTTTGAATCATCATCACATAGGGAAATATTCCAAGGAAAAATGAAAGGGAATGCTTAATTTGTAAATTCTCCACTCAATATGAACATATAGTAGAGCCTATAGTAGATTACACATAGGGTCTTCAGAGATAATTTGTAACTTCAAGCACATAGATTAATGAGTGTTATAAAGGTGAAAATAATAATTCATAAACATAATAGAGTAATTAAGCATAATATAAATATTACATTCATCATATGCAACATAGCACATTACTAATTATTTAACAAAATAATTCATTCAAAGGTCAAAAAATAGTGGACCACATTCATATATAAATAAACTAATTGATAAAAAGTAGGAAATTTGTATTCATATCAATAGAATTTGTTTACATAAAATTCCAACCCTTGAAAAGAGAAAGCATCCTCAAATATATAAAGAAATATGGGGCTTTACCATAAGTATCATGAGATTCCCATCCCTAGCCATGATAGCCACCCAATTTTTTTACAACTACAATGACTCAAGAAAGGAAGATTCCTCATTCCCAAAAATATATATGAGGCCCACTCAAGTGATATGATAAGATAATGGAGAATAACCACATCTAGTTGTTTAGGATGCACCTCCTTGGATACAAGTGCAGCTACCACCAATTAGAATTCCTTATCCTACTTGGCCAAGTTCATGGGAGGCTCCTAAAAGATCACCTTAGATTGGGCCAACAATTATTTATGAAATTGGAGTGGGGCCTCAAGGGACACTTTCACCTATGACTCTTAATTGATACTCACCATGGATTAGGTTGAGGGATCCATAATCACCTTGGATCCAATCTTATTAGGATTTGTCACCTTTCTTTTCTTGACTTGGTCAAAATGAGATAAGTAAACCTCAAATTATATTTTATCTAGTAAGGTTCCATCTAAATGGAATGACACTATGATGTTGGCTTCATTAAAGTAAGTCAACATTTATTTATTTCTATATTTGGTTATATGACTATCCATTTCATAACCAACCATTATTTAATCAAGGCTTTTAGGTTCCCAACATAGGTTTGATATAGGTTCATGTCTATGAGAGGTATGAGTTTTAGCTCTAGGAACATACCCTTTTGGATAACAAGAAAGATCCTTTTGCATTTTTTTCCATGTGAATGATCATCTCTAAGTATGCTTGTGCTCGCTAGAGGTGATATTTTCTCATGATCAGTGTTTTGGCTACTTATTTAAGAGTTATGAAGATTAAAATGAGGGAATTTTTAACTTGAATAATTAATTATCTAAAAAATTACCTTTTTTTGAGTACTTGAACCTTCTCTTTCATTTACTCTATGAGTTTCTCAGTAATGTCATGAGTAGCTCAAATTAAAGATACTAGATCCTTAGCCATCTTCTCTTGTCCACTAGATGTCCTCACTTTGGTGAGGGAGAATTTATCATATTTGATTTTACATACCATTGGTTCTCCCTATTGAGTGAATCTTAATGTATGAATCCTCCTCATGTTCCTATACTCCCTATCCAACTCAAATTGGACCTCTAGCTCACCTTACAAGATCATATTAGGCCCATGTGATCTTATGGCAACTTCCAAAGTAGAAGAGGATGAAGGTTAAATGGTAGAGATATAAGTGGAAGGTGGAAGAATGGGAAGAGGAGTAATAAATGAAGTGTATGGAAGGAATTAAGAGAGCAATGGAGGAGGAGGAGGCATGTAGGAAAAAAGAGGAAGGAAAAATGGGGAAGTCCATGGTAATTGTTGACCATTTTTACCTCAATCTAAAATGGATCAACCCTATATAGTCAAAATATTGTATAGTAAATTTTAATAATGGCATAGGGTATGTTGTATTTCATTTTATGTCATTTCATATGTCATTCTAGTCTTGGTCATGGTCTAGTTTAATCCTTGTGCCAGTTTATATCTTAGGAGTCATTTTAGAATCATATATGCAAGTGGTAGGTTTTCATGGTGTCCAAATAGTTTTTATCATAAAAAGGGTCCACATAGGACTCAATAAGTTCATTTGGAGATGCAAAAGTCTAAGAACAAGCTTTGTGAAGCCATACCATCATCAAGACATTATGAAGAATCAAAATGGACCAATTCACTTTGGGATTTTGTAAATATGATCATAAAGCCTCACATGACCAACAGACCATGTGTGATCAATGAACTTAGTGCCAAGATCATTCTCTAAAAGCTTCATATCTTGATGAGTCTCCTATCTTGATATCTAATCCTTTAAAGTTTAGCTTGTTGAGTCTAAGGGGCCAGGTTATCCTGCATGTCACATGGAAATGAGCAAATTAGATTGTTTAAGATTTTTTTAAATGCACCTCAAAAAATTCATGTGATTCAAAATATTGTAGTGCCATGAAGTTATTTTTACTAAGAACACCCTTTGAAAATTTCATGCCCACACGAGCTTTCTAGCTCAAGTTATAAGCCTGCAAAATTGACTTACAGAATGAGACATTCACAGAAGTGTAAAATTTAATACATGATAGAAATCCATTGGAGTTAAAAGTGTGATGGTCTCATAAATGTCATTGATAGTTATGTGGATTTATTTGACATTTACGTGAACACCAAACTTAAGACATAACAAAAGTCTATTGGAGATTTTAAATTTTATGGTTGCATGAATGTCAATAACAGTCACATGAAAATCATTTAACAGGCACAAAAACATAAATTTTGATCTCTTGAAGTAGTTTTTGGATTTCAAATAGTGGATCCGAGTAGATTCGATGGTATGTGTTACATCATATATATTGATCTAATGGTGAGAGATTAGTCAAAATGTCAAAGAGTTTAAGAGGCTACTGTATGGCATAAGTACGTGAAGTTGATAGATAGATAATAGATATAGAGTGAAAATGTGGGGATGCCAAGTGGAAAAAACTTGGATAAATATTAACAAGAAAATATTAGGATCTATGTCTCTTGCTTGATCATATAGATCAAGATTGACCGTATGAGATGAGTTAATGGGTTAATAATCTGAGTTGATTTTGATGACCAATGAAATCAAAGGTCAAGAAGCTAAGGGAATTCATGGAGATTGAACAAATGAATAGGGTTGAACCAGGGCAAGATTTTTAAAAGGGGATATGCTACCATTGAAGATTGATCAAACATAATAAAATAGACACAATGATGTAGTCAGGTATAAAGAACATAAAATACTACCATCAAAGTTTAATATGGACCTCTCGTTCAAAGATTTGAGGGTTATAGTGTCATTTTATGACTGTGTTTGATTTATTTAAGAAAAGGTGTTGTGTAGACTAATTACCCAATGAATAATAGATTATTAATTTTGATTAAATTTAATTATCAACCTAGGGTACGCATGCTTTTCAAGGATGTCAACAATATATATGCATTATTGATTCATAAATCGACTTGTTTTACTAGTTGCAATATAATGAACTTATATTGAATTCACCAGATAGTTATAATTTAAAATCTTATGAAAATAGAAATACAAAAATACTTCACATGGATGAATCACATATACATCACACTTACATAATCAAACTAATAATAAAATCAACTTACATAGTACACTAAATCTAAGGAGGGTCAGTATATTCACTGCAACTCCTTCTAATGAGGCCCTTCCTCATTCAAAACTAAGTTCCAATCCTTCTTCAAGAGAATTCAAAAACTTCTTAAAAAATCAACTTTTTCATTACTCAATTCTATAACAACTAAAGATTACTAAAGGAAGTTACAATATTTAGAGTGCAATGTTATTATTTCAATACTTCTATGACTATCTATTTAAATTAACTAACTCCTAATCTAATCTAGGTTCTGCCATTAAATATAGAAAGAATTTTATTAACTCTTAACCAAAGACACCAAACTAGAAAAAATATAAATACTTTAGAAACTACCCCAGTCAACCTTCAAGTGGTTAGTAACTGAAGTTACTTATTTTAGGCTTGACTGGGTTAAAAACAAGGCTTACTATTTTTCTATTTTATTTCTTTTTGTCTCTTCTCATTATCCTTGTCTTTCTCATCTTTGGAAACACATCCAATATTTCCTTTCATATATGGAATCTATACAATAACTATTATTTTTTCCAATCATCCATTCAATTCCCAAGATAGTTGGATATGTCTTTAAGATCTGATCAACAATACCTTTGATTAACATAGTGGCTAAAGGCAACCTATAGATGAGGCCTATCATTTCTTGGGGCACTCTATAGTGGATATGGGTAACCTACAGGTGAAGTCTACAGCTATTGTGGGCACTCTATAGTGGCTATAGGCAATCTGTAGGTGATGCCTATAGTTACTATGGGCAATCTTCAGTGGTTATAGGTAACTTGTAGGTGAAGCCTAAAATTGTTATGGGTATCCTACAGTGACTAAGGCCTACAAAATTTTTGTAGCCTTACATGACCCTTCAAATTATTGTCAAATAAAGTCACACAAATATAGTTTAGTCAAGGAAAAAGCATTAATAATTCATAACACATATATATATATATATATATATATATATATCAATGTACATACAAAATCATAACTTCATTCATTCATTTGCATAAGTCATGGATAGTTATGGGATTCACATGGAAAGAAATGTATACTAAGTATGGATGAGGCTATAAAATTAAGTAATTGGTGGCCTCATCATAACCCCCTACCTAACCTCTTACTCGACCTTGAGAAAGCCTTGATTTCATTATAAAACCAAATTTTTTTCTAAAGTCTAGGGCATCAAGGCAACCTAACCCTTCAAATATTTATAAACCTTTAGCATTGTCAATGTCACCCCATATTTTCTTCTCTTTCTCTCTGTTAGTTGGAACATTTTCCTCTCAGTCAAGAATTGGGAAATAGAATATAGGGGGTTAAAACATCAACCCCAACCATTATATCCTCCAATTTATAACAAGATCAATATATAAGTATAATATATGGATGGTCTTTGTAAGGTTTTGAGGGGAGTAGGGTTCCTTTCTTTTCAAAGCATCTGAGAGTTCTACCCATCTGTGAGAACAAGCAACAAAAATTTACTTGCCATCTCTTTCCATAAGACTAAAATAATGATATTAGATTTTTACCTATTTTCTAATAAAACATTCTTATGGAGTGTCTATGTTCATGAAATAGATCCATTCATCTATTATAGCATCTAAATTTCTTGATTCACTCCTAATCATCAAGGTAACTTCTTTTTCTTTTTCTAGATATTCTTCCATTTTTTTTCCTTCTTGTTTCATTCAGAATATATGAAGAAAATGCATTTAGTAGGACATCTTTCAAATAGATATTTGGATTTCATTTTGTGTCACTAGGTACAATATATTTGTGGATGTAAAACTCACTTAACTGAGCTTGAAGGTTTGGATTAGCATGTCTATATTCTTCAAAGAAAGATTTGGGGTCACAAACCATGTAAGATTGATCATTATAGATACTTTCATATATGAATGTAAGCCATCTCTCTTCCAAGTACACAACATACACCCTAGAATGTGGTCTACACTCCATCAATAATTTAGTGGTTTCATGCATTTTAATAATCTTTTCTTTCAAGTACTTGATCCTAGCTTCAGCTATTTCCAATTTTTATTCCAAGCCCACTTGTTATTCTCTAATTTCAACATATATTTTAAATATTTATACTAACTCCTTGTAGTGAATTTCATCATCACTAAATTGTTCCTTAAGAAAATGTAGGAGGTCATTAGTTTCTATAGGTGTGGTGGCTAAAATATCCACATCAATAACTTCTTCTACTGTAGGTGTTTTTGTAATGGGCAATGGAAGAGGAAATCTATGGCAAAAGGGTACCAAAGCTAGAGAATAATATGATGTAGGTGATTCTATGGCCAATGTAGATGAAGTTGATATAGTTTCATCTAGGTAAGCTACTATAAGTTCCTCCAATACTTTTTTTCTATCCATAGAAGGTTCTACAAACTCTGCTACCCCTAGAAGTGTTTCAAAGTCTCTTTTTTCCTTTCAATTTTGTTCTCATTTCTCAGTCTATATATTTCATTCAAAGCTTATTCTAATGTCTATAAATCCTAGGTATGAGGAAGTATTTCTTATTCTACTTCTTTTTCCATAGTCTCTTCTTCAACCAATTCCTCTTTTATATACCCAATGTCTCTAAGGAGATGTCTTCCTTAGTGAATCTACATGGTTGAGGTGATTGTTCTTCTTTTATCTTGATAGATTCCTCATTACTAGACCATAATTTAATTTCAAACCCATCAAGGTTCTTCTAAACCCTAGGCTCTTTCTTTGGTTATTCATCATCACTAATAGCTATGGTTAAGGAGGCTATAATGGTCTTTTATTTCTTAATTATTTGAGATCTCCTAGGAAGAGGTCTCCTTATTTTTAATACCATGGATTTATTCCCTTTGGTTTTCATTTTCCTTTCAAGAGGGGTGACTGATGGAGTTTATTTTTATTTTGAAATAATGGATAGGAGAACTTCTTCTTGTCTAGAAATAAATAATGGGGAGGAATCCATCTATGGTGAGGAAAAAGTGGGAGAAGGAATATGTTATTGTGGGCTTTCCTCCTCTATGTCAGAAGGAGACAGGACTAATTTTCTTCTCTTTTTCTTTCCTATAGTAGTCTTAGATGGACCTTCAGTAGCTATGGGCTAGCCAATATCTCTAGTACCCAAAACATCTTCTTATATAACTTGTTGGGCCTACTCCTCAAGGGATTCCTTCTCATTAATGTCCTCTTTTTGTTGAGGTTCATTATTTTATAGGGCTAAAAATTGCTCCCAACTTAGATCTATCTAACAGAGTTTACTCCTTGTTTAGTTATAAACCATATTAGGCAATGATAGGATAGGGATATTTCAATACCCTTTTGGTACTCTTTGGACATCTTTCTAAAAATGTTCCATAAGAAATTTGGAACATTAATGGTTATATTATGCCTTAAGTGATTCATAAATTTAAACTAAAGGGTAGAAATTAAGTAATACCTTCCTTCACAGGTCATGTACCTAATGATTTATGATGTTATCTCCCTCCATGTTGTAGGTAAGCTAAGTCTCTCCACACCTCCTTTCTTTAATACCAGTCTTTCATTTTCCTAGCAAAATTGCTATTTGGCTTCTTGGCTATTGGGTTTTTCTTGCCAATTTTCTCCCATACTTGGTAGTAAAGTTGATTAGCTCACCAAGTCTTTAGTGATTGGGAATGTGTTTCCATGTATAGTGTCTTGGTTTTCATCAAAGGAACCTACAAATACCCTAGAAAGAGGCTCTAAGAAATGTTACAACTTCTCAAAATAAATGGCCCAACCAGATCTATTGAAGACATCCCAACTGGCTTGATCTCCCTAAAGTTTCCTATGATCTATGGGTTCTCTCCTCACAACTGACCCTCCCATGTTGCTAACTTAAGCTTCTTTGTCAATCCTTTCAACCAATAAGTGACAAAACACTCTACTTGGCTTATGGAAATCTACTTATAGTAAAGTAAGGTTTTATTAAACAATGGTGGATGTGAGGTTGTAGATTGTAGGGTTATAAATTATGAAATTTAATCCCCACATGTAGGGTTCCTATAGTGCATGGGATTCTAACCTATATCATTCTCCCCCTTTTGAGCTATCACATGTCCTCAAGTGATGTGGAGTGAATAAGAAGGAAGGGATAAAATGATGTCATAATTAGGACATAAGTGCAAGTTGGGATGACACCATGTAGGTTTAGAGGTGATGTGATGGATATTAAATGAATTATATAATTCATGATTTGATATGCTTATTAATATTTTACATGCTATATTAAAATAATGAATACTTTTTCATTGATTAAAATATATGACATACCTTTTTGTTAATAGTGTACTTGAGGTGACATCGAGGATTCACATGTGTATTGGTATGTAAGTGTTTGCATGTGAATGATTGACACGATGAAATGATTGGGATGGTAGTTGTAATTGGACTAAAGTGGGCCCCTTGTGAAGTGATTAGAAGATCACCAGTGGTTAGTATTTGATGATGCCCATAGCTCACTTGCATGTGATGCATGATAACCTACATGGAACTGGAACATGGGTCTAAGAATTGGATGAGAGATGATTACTCTCCTACCATAAGGTGATTATTTAAGAGCTGGGTGATCCAAGGGATGGGATAGATGAGCCCTAAAAGTAGTTAGTTGAGGGTGTTTATGGTTGTTGACCTTCTACATGAACTGATTGATAATTATCTTTATTGTTTTATTTACTATAGGTTTTGTGGTGGGCTTGGCATTCGTAATCAGTAGGGTCTTCAAACATGGGACCTATATGCCAAATAAATATGAGATCTCACTATTCAACAATCACTCCATAAAATGGCTAGAAACTAAAAATGAATTATGGGTATCCCTGTAGGCATAAATTCTAGTTTGTAACACTTCCAAATGGAGATTGAAAGTGTATGCTTTATTATGGCTCTATAGCTTGGTATTCAGGGGTATTTTTGAACAATAGATGTGATGTTTTCTGATCCAATCATCCTTCATTATTTGACAAGGTTATCTAATGAATTTTATGCAGTGCCCAAAATCCAATAACCAAGAAATATGTGAGAGTTGTAGGAGGATCTAACCTGCATGCACTTTAGAATGGTGAGAATGGGCATGAGGAAGTACCTGAAATAGCTATAGGTGAAGCCCATAGAAAGTTATAAAGTGATGACCAAATATGTATAAGGTGCCTATAGTATCTATAGAATTACCTATAGCTACTAGAGTAATACCTTTAGTGGTAAAGGTGCCTATAGAAACTGTAGAAAACCTTTGGTAACTTGAATAGTTGTGCTCTAAATGATTGCCATTTTTCTCATTTATCTCTCTCTTTTTTTACCCCTAAATAGACAACAAGATGGTTTTATATTTAGGACCATTTTATACTTCTAGGTAGACAAACGGCTAGTTTTCTATCCATAAGCTACCAATAACACCCAAAATGGGCTTTCATTGTTGGGTTCTCTTTGTTTTTTTTGACTCTAGCTATTGTTGACAGGGGAATGTTTATTCAGGGTCCTTGCCAAGTTACCTACAAGGGTGACTAGTCAAGGACTTGGTGAAGGTCTCATTTATCATAATAGAGGAGGGATAGGATGTCCTCCACTCCTTCTTCATTTATGTGTGGAATGGTGCTCTTTTTTTTTTGGTGAGATAACATACCTATCTAATACATCATTGTATCCATCTTGTAATTATTTACATATATGCTTGGTAAACTTCTCTTGAGTGAATGTATTTTTTTACAACTTAAGTATGTGGCCATTGACTATAGATAGAATCTTACTAGATCAATGGTTTAGAGTTACACTACTCCATTGTCATAAACATGTTTAATTTCAAAAGGACCAAGCCATTTATTCTGGAGTTTGCCCTTATGATCCTTATATTTTGAGTAAAAAAGAAGGGCCCAATCTTTTGTATAGAATTGCTTGGTCTTAATGTACCTATCATGCCATCTAATCTATTACTATTATACAAGCTCTATGTTATGTCATGTTTGTTATCTATATTCATCTAAGACATTCAATTATATAATCCTTTCCTTTTGTGCTTTAGATATATCCATCCCAAGTTCTAGTGCTATCTGTAAGGTCTTATGCTCAAATTCAATTGGTAAGATAGGTTTCTTTCATAGACTAACTCATATGGAGTGAAGATTTTAGTGGTCTTCCATGTGATTTTTTAAGCCCACATAGCTTCAAGAATCCTAGCCTCCTAATCCTTATGAGACATACTAACAATCTTTGTCAAAATATTTTTTAACTCCTTGTTGGTGACTTCCACTTGTTTATTAGACTATGGATGATATGGAGTTGATTTTTTATGCCCAATCTTATATTGTTGGACTAAGGTAGTAATTAAGTTAGTAGTGAATTGGGGTCTTTAATCAATGACTATCTCTTATGGCACACCATATCTTGTGAATATATCTTTATAAAATAAAGCTACCACATTCTCATCCCTAGCATGCATAAGAGCCTTTATTTCCACCCATTTAGTGACATAGTTAGTACATACAAGGATGTACTTTTTATTGTTGGATTTTGGATGAAAAGGTCCTACAAAGTTTAGGCCTTATTTTTTGAATGGTTCAATCACCGTTTGAGGTTGCAAAGTCATTTAATCTAAACACGTGGGTCTCCACATACATTGAAATTTGTCACAATGAATAGTATACCTTATTGCATCTTTATGGAGTGAGAGATAATAGTATATTTTATTCAAAATTTTGATTATTGTATGCTTGGATACAAAGTGTCCTCCACAGGGTTTATCATGGTAGGCTTTGAGGATATCTATAATTTCATCTTCTTTGAGACATCTTCTGATGATAGAGTTAGTAGTATAGAAAAGAAATCCATACAACCATGAATATCTGGCACTTTTTTGAATCAAAGCTCTCCTTTGTTTAAGGAGGAAGTGCTATGGAAGTATCCCTGTTACAAGGTAGTTAGCAATATCAACATACCAAGGTGTGGTAAGGGTGAGAGAAAATATGTGCTCATCTAAAAATGAGTCATCCACTATGGTATCTTCTTAAGGGGATTGTAGGCATGATAAGAAGTTAACCACCACATTATCCCTATTGGGCTTATCTACAATAGTGATATAAATTTATTATAATAAGAGAAACCATCTTATCACTCTAGATGGAATAACTGGTTTGTTCATAAGGTATATAATGGCTTCATGGTCTGTATGAATAAAGAATTGATACCATGTAATATAGTGACACAAATTGTTAATAATATAGACTACTACCAAGAAGTATTTTTCAGTAACTATGTAATTTAATTCTACTGGCTATAGGCTTTTGCTTACAAAATATATGACATAATTGAGTGTTTCTTATTTTTTGACAAGCATAGCTCCTAGGGAAGTATCTAAAGCATCTATGTGAATATAGAAGGGAAGCTTCCAATCACGACCATGTAGAATAGGGGTGGTGGTCAATATTTCCTTAAATTATTTGAAGGATATATCATAGGCAAGAGTCCAGAGAAATTCAACGTCTTTTTTCAGAAGGGTGAACAATGGTGCTGATACTTTGCTAAAATTGTTGATTAATCTCCTATAGTAACTGACATTTTCTAAAAAAATCCTAACATCTTTCTATTTTTGAGGAATAGGCAGGTTTTTAATGATGCTGATTTTTACAGAGTCAACATTAATTCCTTCAATAGATATGTGGTGGCCTAAGACAATACCTTCTATCATAAGCATGTAGCCTTTCTTATGACTGAGAGATAGATGGTGCTCTTGATAGTATTACAACACTTTTTCTAAGTTTTTGAGGCACTCATCAAATATTTCTCCATAGATAATGAAGTCATCCATACATGTTTCTACACATTTATTGGCCATATCTACAAAGATACTCAAGATAACCCTCTAGAATGTTGTAGGTGCATTACACATCCCAAAGGTAATACAACATAAGTATAGGTACCTTAGGGAAAATTAAAGGTGGTCTTTTCTTGGTCCTCAAGAGAAATTCAAATTTGGTTGTAACCACTAAAGCCATTTAGAAAGGTAAACTATTTATTCCCTGCTAGTGTGTCTAATACTTGATCAATGAAGGGTAGAGGAAGTAGACACCTAAATATGGCCACCAATAACCTCCAATCAGGATTTGATCAATTTTCACCCAAAATGCACAATTTGGCCTAAAAACACTAAAACACATTAAATGATGTGAAACTAACATATTCAAGTGCTAATTTTGGCCAGGTTATCCCTAAATGGGGCAATGCAATTTATGGGCTAGCTAACTTTGATCAAATCATTTTGAGTCAAAATGCCAATTTTACACCTAGGTGCTCTAGATTGCTCTTTTCTATCAAATTTTTTATATGAGATGTGTGCCTTTGTTATTTTTTGTTGACAACATCATAAATGGGATAATACATCCAATGGATCTGATAGTGACTTCTAGTTCTAATCCAGTCAAATTTTGGACCAATAACAAGGCATTCTAATCAATTTGAGTAATTTGCACATAAAGTACTTAACCATGATTAAGAGATAATTAACCCAATTAAAGACATAATTAATAATTTCATGGAAACTTGTTGAATAATTTGTTTTGGAAATGAATATTGAATATCTATATCATTAGGTGATGTCATTTCTTGGGAAAACATCCCTAGGCCATAAATGCCACAAATATCAAGATTCATGCCCTCCATGCCTCTTAATTACCCTTTCTTCCAATTTCATGATGAGGATAGTTATAAACTTAATTCAAAAAATTGAATTAATCCTCAACCACACATCTCAATCTCAGGATTGATGGTTTAGGTTGATTCTAAACATTCTCAAAAATTTATAAATAGGAGGCCTCACCACATGAATTTTAAGACTTGATAATGCAAAGTTATAATGAACAAATATCTTCAATAATCTATTTAAACTAGTGTTACCGTTCAAAATTAATTCCAAGCCAAGCCACAAGCCAAAGGTGCTAAGGAGAGATGGAGGTAGACAAGCTTCCATTGTCAAGGACTTCATGAGCACAAGTTGAGCAAGCCAATACAACAAGCATTTTGGAGCATCTAAGGAAGGTAAAAGAGGGTTTATTTTGCATTTTAGTTGTGTGTTTTATTCATGTTTGTTAACTAAGATCTCCCTAGTATCTAGGCCTAGAGATGTTATTCTAGTTGGTGTGTTTCTTTCATTTTATTTCCATTTTGAAACTAACAACATACTAACCATCCTATCTTGAGTCAAATTCTTAAATAACATATGGCACACCCAGTGGGATAAGATGCATCCCACACATGAAAAAGATCATTTTATAGCATTAAAATCTTTATTTGGATCATTGAAACTCTTACAAATTTATTTTCTAACTTTATTTTGCCATTTTTATTTGACATGAGTTTACACAGTAACTGACATTAGTTAGTAAAATTGACATCGGTTGGATAGTTTTCATCAATCACATTAGTATAATCGATGTTGATAGATAACCATCATTTAGCAAATGTAACCATCATCAGTTATATAACTGATGTTGATCACTGTGTTTTTATTAAAACACAGACCTGATAACTCTTTTTTTAAAGGTCATTATTTCAAACCTGAAAGAGCTTCAAGGATAAATACATGCTAAAATTTTTATTGTAGGACCAAACTTGATATTTGATAAAAAAATGTTTAGATAACCTTTTGCATGCTTAAAAATCAATTAGGAACTTTGTTTTGGTGTTTAACAAAAAATTTAGATGTTTATGATAAATGTTTTCAAAGTTTGCAACTAAGACCAAGGGGTCAAATAAACACCACCTCGTTTTCTATTTGGGCTTAAAAATGAACTCACCTTTTCAAGATTTTTGTATTCACTTAGTTTTTTAAATTAAATTTTTGTTTGGCAAAAAGAGGGATGTTGTGTGTATGCTCTTCAATTTGTCCCCTTTAGAAAACCCATGAAATCAAAAGTTCCATTCCTATTACAAGTAGCCTAGTCTAAGGCTTAGAAATAAATTCATCTAAAGCACTCCAAAAAAACTCCTCAAAGTTTGGGTGACCTTGAAAATGACCCTAAAGTCTTTCTACTTTCATGCTTTCTTTATTTTTATGTAAACTTGGCTTGTGAGGGGGACGTCATTACCTCCTATGAGTTATTTAGGGAAGTTTTGACCTACGGTTTCATTTCCTAGAATTAACTTCATCCACTCCTTCTAAGTTGCACATGGGATGTATCAATATTTGGACATCACACTACACTAAGTGAACAATAGAATGTAGTGGTTGTAAAAAGGACTAGACCTATTTACAACTATCTAATGCCATAGTCACCTAATTTTTGTGCTTGTCTTTTAAATCATTTGAAATGAAAGTCATTATGTAATTGATTTCCTAGGAAACATTTGAAAGCTCACTAGTTTAGTCAACCCCACATTTCCATACCCTTGATAGGATTTGGATGATTATACTTAGAATATTTTAGTCATTTTTGCTTGGTATGTTTTGAGATTAAAACTTGTTTGTTTGTTCATAAAGCCATGTCAAAACTAATTTATCTATATGTCACTCTTTTGTCTAAAGAGGCATTATGCTGGCCATTTTATAGCACTTTGTGCCTTAAATTTTTTTCTAAACTTGTTTGTGTGTGTGTCATTTGAGTTACAGAGGGTAGTGATATGCTTCCCAAATCATGTCAAAACATTTTGAAACTTTTGAGTCTTTTGAAACATAGCATTGATCACATCATTTGAGAATGCTTATGCTGTTAGGCTGCTCAAATTATTTCAAGACTAGTTTACCTTGTATCAAAAACCATTTATTTCAAGCCATGTCATGTATACCATTTGGACATTTGTCTTGTGCCATCATGTTGTCCAATCTTGTCTAGATTGTTTGGTCAAATCCTAGTTTTCAATGTTGAGTTTTTAATTAAACTTGTCAAGTTTGGATCCAAACATTGATTGATTTTTGTTTAAGCCTTAATTTATGGGGTTGATACATAGATCTTTCTCTTTTGGGTTGCATAACTTTGGTTAATTGATTACCCAAATTTGAAAACTATTGATGGTTTATTTGTTCAATACCTATCCTTATCATTGTTTATGCCTTTATTTGAGAGAACACAACCTTTCTAAAAAATCTTTTTATCTTATGGCTTATGCCAATTGATCATGTTTATGTTTGATTATGTGTGCCAGGTTTTTTATCAAAGATGTTTCCAAACTTGTTAGATTAAATCAAATCATATCAGCCTTTGTTTCAAGTCTAGATTTTGACATCATTTGGCCAAAAGTCCTAGCATATGCCTATTTATTTGAGCCCAAAATTTGACTTCGTATTTGGACAGAATACCAAACAACTCAAATTTTCCCTTTCCTAGTTTAGACCTTGTTTGGAACACTTTGACCTAGACCTTTGACATGTCAGTTTTATTCTGAAGTTTAACCTTTTATGCATATGAGATTTGATATTAGACATTTGACGTTAGAATATTTTATGCCAAGTATTATCACAAGCCATTTTAGAGATACAACTCCATTTTCAGACCATATTAGAGATGCATCTCCACCCCTTCAACCAAGTTAGACTAAGTTTGAACTATTTATCCTTTGGATACAGTTTTTCAAAGTTTATAGAACTCTAATCCTTCATCATTTATGTAGATATATATTTATATAATTATGATAGAGTCACATACAATCCAAATTATGATATAATGGCCACACAAAATCCCACTAGGAACCCCAATAGAGAAAGATTTTCTAAGGAGTTTTGTTATTCTCCCTACAATAATCCATATGAGGAATAAAGTCATGAACTAGCTCATGATCCAAATGGAGACATAAATTTGGTATGAAGAGGCTTATGAGGAGGAATTTGAAGACCCAACTATCGATAATGTTGTTTGGGATATGGATCCATACCCTTTTTACAATAATCAATACATAGAACATAGTCAAGAGCCAACTTATGAACCAACTCACAACTAGGATGATATGGTTTATGAGGAAGACTTGGATTCTTTATCTTGTAAAAGTAGTCAAGTTCCATGACATCCTTTTTTTATCCCATAATCAACTACCCCTAATCATCCATTATATTTTATGAGCTATCAAGCTCTAAAATATCCAAGGAATACCATTACCATTTTGAGACCTCATCCTTTGGCTTGTGCAATCAATCAAGCTCCACAATGCCCCTTCATCATTTAAGACCTCACCCTTTGGCTTGTGAAAACAATAAATCCCCATACTTCCCTATCATTACCATTTCAAGACTTCATCCTTTGGTTGATGTGAGAAATAAAGCTCCCTAATGCCCGACCATTATCTAACCACAAGCTATTTCTCATCTAGTGCCAATATCATTCAAACCTCAATCGATTTAATCCTTCAAAGACCAAGCTATGTTTAGAACTGGTATTTTCTAACTCATTGAAAACCAAAGCCAAGAGAACCAACCAATATAATTTTTTTTATTGACTCAACCATTTGTTATGAGTTAAACTATGATGAATTGTGTATTGATCCTATACTAGTTATCAAGGAGTCTCATTCTGACTAGCCAATCTTTGTTGAGTCACTTCTTAATGACTGTAACTACCTTTGGGAAAATTATTACCTTGACCATGTGCATGTTTTTCAAGAGCCTCCTATTGATAAGATAGTCTCTAGGGAGTTATATCTTGACCTTTTTCCCATCTTAGAGGAGTCCCACTTTGATAAACTAGTTGTTGTGGAGCCCATTATGCCATCATAGGCTGTTACTTATCCAAAACCAAATATTCAACAAGACATCATTATAACAAAATACCCATCAGATGAAGAATCAAATTTAGAGTCAGGTTCTATTATTAAACCAACATCAGATTTAGTATCAAAATCAAAATCAAAATCAACATCAATCTCAACATTAGATTCAGAGTCCCTTGAGTTAGAATTAGATTCAAAAGAAGAATATTTTTATGGCTGTTACAATATTGGTTACACATGACTTACAGATCAATTTGAATAGATTTTTGATCCTTTTATGGTTTTTGAGGATGAGTACTTTAAAATCAACACAAGTTATCCTAGTATCTTCTATGAGGATTTTGAAACCTCTCCCCATTCCATTACCATTCTAAAGGCCATTACCATCAACCAAAATAGCCATATTATTGACATTTCACCTCCCACAAGTGTCAATTGGGATCGATAGAATCAAACTTTTTTGAACTACATCCATGGTGACATAGTAGTTGAATAAGAGCAAGAAGGCCAAGACCACATTTATATAGTAGAATAACACTCTCGTAGTGAAACTTTTTTAGAGGTGCTAGGGGATAATCAAAGTCAAAACTCAACATCTTATACTAATACTTTTTTGGAAGAGCTAGAAGATAATCAAATTCAAAAGTCAACATTCCTTAGTGAAACCTTCTTAAAGGCACTCTAGGAAAATAAAGACAACTTCATTGGTGAAAACCTCTTTGAGGCACCAATAGCTAAGCAAAAAATATCTTCATTACTTGATGAAGACAAAATCAAAGATAAAATCAAAATAGCTTCTAATCTATAGCCTAATTAGATGGTAGCTACACTCAAGGTCAAATAATAGAAAAATTTGATGGTCCTATCGAGAGAAAAGTCTTTAGCCCTGCCATAACCAAAGTTATGTCAAATCTAGCATCAACAACATTACATATGACTAAAATTCTTGATCTTCATTTGTTTCCCCACCATTATACATTCCATTATCATCTACCATTCCATTTCATAATCTAACCTACCATCCATTATTTTTCCTTGTTTACCATCCATAGCCACACTTTCCTTTGTAGAGGCTACAAGGATACCTTGTCTCAACATTTGAAGGAATCAAAATAAATGACCAACAAAGATCATAAAAACATTCTTGACAACTAGACCTACATCAAGTTCTTGATATAAAAATTATTAAAATGAGGTGTGGGATAGTAATTAACATGATCAAGTATTTTTTTTTTAATCATTTGTTGATTAAGACATGCTTCTCCCCATCAGTAGGAACAATAGATTCAAAAACCACACCTAAGCCAAAAACATGTACCATACCATTTGACATGCCATTACCATTGTTATATATGCATATTTACCATGGTTGTAGATACCAACCATTTACCCCATCACCTGGGGGGAAACCTTCTTACCATTTTATCCAATCTATCCAACCAATCATTATCCTAAAATAATGCCATTCCATCCTATCATTCTACTCCTATCTAGAGCAAAGACTATTTTCACTCATCCTACCCAATCCTATTTTGATCTTGGTTATTTTGGTTATTCTTGCACTTTTTGTGAGAGGATTACAATAGAGTTTTAGCAATCAATAAAATTCATGTTTATAATGATAGTCTATGAAAGTATTTTTATATTTGATCTAGTAAGATATCTTTCAATTTATATCCTATATCAAGCTTGTTTATGTGAGCTTGATTATAATTGCCTATGGGCAAATCAATGTCTCATTAGTCTTGGTAATAATTATAACCACCTATGGGAAAATTATTATCATTGACCTATGTTGTTGTATCCTATTATAACCACCTATGGGAAAACTAGGGAAGAACTTGTTTATCATGCATTGCCACATCACCTTGCCATTACTATTTTCATTTGACTGGCCATTTGTCAGATTTGAGAACTTATTGGGACCTAGTTGGTTTTTCCTCACCTTTTGTGTGGATGGAATTAATATGACTTGAGGTTATTTTAGGACTATGTGGGTCATGATCAATTCATGCTGAGGTCACCTTAGTCCCCCTTTCTATATGCTCTCACCAGTTTGTGAGTAACCTAAGCCAAACACTCTCACCATTTTGTGAGCAGGTATCTTGTTATTCTCTAATGAGTTAAGATACCTAAAAATGCCAAAAATATTAAAATATTTAAAAAATCAATAAATATTTGTCCTATCTAAGCCTAGTTAGTTATACTCAATCCACCTTACTGGGGCATGGTCATTGTTAAGATGCTTTCTTTTGCTTTTTTTTTCAGGCTTTTTATTTGTTTGTTTACTTATTTGCTTGCCTGTTTATTTTCTTTCAACACTATTACCTCACCTCAGTCTATATGTGTTCATTAGGTTATTCCTCAAGCACATTATTCTTGAGTCCATCCATATTCATACGTCAACATTATCATCATGGTTTTTATCATTGGTGCATTATTTTTGAGTGTTTATTGGATCGAGAGTCAGTCCTTATGCATTTTTTGGGATAGTATTCATTGTGTTCTATCATGAAGCCTACCATCACATTCTAAATAAAAAAAAAGGCTTCAAAAAGGTCTAAAATCAAGGGAGCTACAAATTTTTATCTTTGGTACCTTGGCAAATCCTCCCACCCACCTTGATTAATATAACTCATTTAACCATTCTAATTGTATCATTGTTAATCAGGATGAGTATATCCTCATTAATAGGTACAACTAAATAATTTTATTAATCAATCTCATTCCTCTATCCATCTCTTTCATCATTTTATGCCTACTCATCTTTAATCTGTATCTTAGGTTATATCCTTGAGTCATGTTTGCTAATTAGCCCTAACTAGGGCACCGTCATCTTTAGCCAATTCAAGTCCTCATAATGATTATAACCACCTATGGGAAAATCATTATTTTAACTTTTAATTTTGATTATAACCACCTTTGGGAAAATCATCATCCTTTTTACATCAATACATGCAAAGCATTTTCTTATTTGGATTAATCTCAACCATAGGTTAATTACACTTTTTTTGTTGTTTATTTTTGAGGGACCATCCATCAATAAATGTGATGGCCACTCCCTCAAGGGGAAATCATCATAGGATTCCCAAAACCATTTGGAGATTTATTCTTCAACCATAATCTTCTTTTTGACATATAGGCCATCTCTCATTATTTGAGAAGACATTGCTTTGCCTATAGTTTGTAGCATTTTATAAATAGGGGTAAACTATAGACACCTTAATCCAGACACCAATAACCTCTAATCAAGGTTTTGACCAATTTTCACCCAAAATACACAATTTGGCCTAAAAACACTAAAACACACTAGATGATGTGAAACTGCAATATTCAAGTGCTGATTTTGCCCAGGTTATTCCTAAATGAGGCAATGCAATTTATGGGCCAACTAACTTTGATTAGATCATTTTGAGTCAAAATGCCAATTTTACACTTGGGTGCTTTGGATTGCTCTTTTCTATCAAAATTATTGTAAAAGATGCATGCCTTTATTATTTTCTATTGAGAACATCCTAAATGGGATAACACATCCAATGCATTTGATAGTGAATTCTAATTCCAATCTAGTCAAATTTTAGACTAATAACAAGGCATTCTGATCAATTTGAGTAATTTGTGCACAAAGTGCTTAAGCATGATTAAGAGCTAATTAACTCAAATCAAGGCATAATTAAGAATTCTAGGGAAACTTATTGAATAATTTGTTTTGGAAATGAATATTGAATATCTACATCATTAGATGACCTCATTTCTTGGGAAGACATCCCTAAGCCATAAATGCCATAAATATCAAGATTCATACTGTCCATGCCTCTTAATTTCCCCTTCTTCCAATGTCATGATGAGGATAATTATAAACTTAATTCCAAAAATTGAATTAATCCTCAACCACACATCTCAATCTCAGGATGGATGGTTTAAGTTGATTCTAGACATTCTAAAAAATCTATAAATAGGAGGCCTCACCACATGAATTTTAAGAATTGATAATGTAAATTTACAATGCACAGATATCTTCAAGAAGCCATTTCAACTAGTGTTACCATGCCAAATTAATTCCAAGCCAAGCCAAGCCAAGCCATAAGCCAAAGGTGCCAATGAGAGATGGAGGTAGATAAGCTTCCATTGCTAAGGACTTCATGAGCACAAGCCGAGCAAGCCACTACATCAAGCATTTTGGAGCATCCAAGTAATGAAAAAGAGGGTTTATTTTGCATTTTAGTTGTGTGTTTTATTCATGTTTGTTAACTAAGCTCTCCATAGTGTCTAGGCCTAGAGATGTTATGCTAGCTGGTGTGTTTCTTTCATTTTATTTCCATTTTGAAACTAACACCATACTAACCATCCTCTCTTGATTCAAATTCTTAGATCACAAAGGAAAGTGATCCTTCTTGGTTGTTATGTTGAGTTCCTTGTAATCTATGCATACATTCCATTATCCATTTTTATTTGGTACAATTACTAATGGTAAAATCCATTTACTATCTAATATGGGATATATAAATCTAGTATTGTGGAGTTTTTGTAATTCTACTTTGACTATTTATTTAAGAGATAGATTCATCCTATGTTGTGGCTGTCTGATTGGTTGGCACTCTTTTTTAATGTAGATATGATGTGTACATGTTTCTAGGTTGATTCCTTGAATATCCTCATAATCCCATGAAAAAACATGTTGGTTTGCATTAAACATACTAACCAGGTTCTTTTCCTCATTTAAATCCAAGTTACTATTAATAAGCAATATTTTTCTTGGAGAGATTTTAATTTTATATGAGAGTGTTTTCATAATTTATATATTACTAATGGATCTAGTTTGGCTGTATCTATGAGATAAAAGTTGGTAGAATATTTTTTATACATATATATCAAAATTATCCAATTCCCTGATGCTAAAAAATGGTTACTCAACACATTGCAAGTGGTTGAGATATGTAGAAGGAGTTTGATTATAATTATACTCAAGAACATTAGAGAGAATTGTATCTTCCTCTTGATCAACCAATGTGCATGCATGGTCTATGGTAAATAAAACAATTAGAGGAGGCTGATCTACCTCATCTTCTTTAGCCCATAATTTATGCTTTAGTGTAAAAACCAATTGTGCCGGGGGATAAAGGACCAACTTCTTAGTGTGGTTGCCATTGGATATCATCATGTTACCTGATTTACAACTAATGAAAGCATTAACTATGGCAAGCCCAGGTCATCCTAAGATAAGAGGGTATCCACCCAAATTAGACTTAGGCTGTAGCATAATGAAATCTATAGGCTACTCCCAAGAATCTATAGTAATGAAAAAGTCTTCAATGATTCCTTTTGGTCTAACTATAGACCTACCATCCATTTATAGTATTATAGATGTGGGATGAATATTATTTAGCTATAATTTGTGCATGGTTTTGATTATAATTACATTTATTGTAGATCTCAGGTCTATCAATATATTAGACAACTGTTGGTAATGGATTTGGACTATTACTATTGGGCATCCTAGATATAAATATTTATTTATCAAGGTATTTCCCAACATGATGTCTGCTAGCTGGCCAATCACATGCATAATATTGGGATCTTTTTTCTTCCTTCTAGGTTTTCATAAATAGAGGTTCTAATAGCTTTGGAATATATAGGTACATCTTTGATGGCCTAAAATAGATGGATTTTGACACAAAACTTCTTGAGTTATCCCACGAAATCAAAATTAGGTATAATTGTATGGCATTAAAGGCTGAGATGTTCTAGAAATGGTGGGGTTATTTCATCCATAGCTTTATTTTCTAGTTCAGAGAGTTTTTGTTGTGATGGAGGTGGATTAACATGATCTTATAGGGTTTCATGATCTAAATCTATTAGTATGGGTGGTGTTGGGGGCGGTATAACTTTACATGAATGGAGGTGAACTTCATTGATGTTTACTATATATGTTGGGTACTGAATAGGTTTAGTATTAAATGTGGCTTGCATCAACTTATTTGTAGGATTCTATATGGGGTGAGAAAGTAGTTGGTTAGGCTTGGGTGCAACTTGTATATTGGGCATAAGGGAAGAAGGTTGTTATTATTATTGTGGAGGTAATCCTCCTAGAGAGTTTCCCCATGGTTGATTAGATCTCTAGAGTTGTTGTAACTGGTTTGTGAAGGGTGGGCCTTAGGGTGATTACCGAGCTTGTATCCAAAGTGGGGGATAATTTTTTGGAGGATACCAAGAGGTGGTGGGGTAGCTTTCTTAACGTGGCTACTAGCTAGAATTAGGAGGTGAAATGTTCATCCAAGGACTAATCTAATTGGGAGTAGTATTCACAAATTATAAATTAAAGGAGATAGATTTACAAAAGGTGGATTTGTCCCATACCTTGATAAGATGGTCATTAAACCCATGACCTTCTTTATGTAACATAGAAAACCTAGTCACCATCTTCTCCTATAGCATGTAGCTCTACTATTTCTAGTTTTTCAACTATGATGCGAGCTACTTTAGCCTGAATCTTGTGACATCTATAATCTACCTTTTTATTCTTATAATTTGGATAGTAAATAGTTAGATCTTGATCCAAAGATGCTTAATTTTGTTTTGAATATATGCTATCTAGTTGGGTGGCCAAATGAATAATGATATCTTATTTTATGTCTTATAACAGGTTACTAACTTTAGCTTTTAACAGGTCATTTACAGATGCCAATGGGAGCTTGCTGCCCCTAGCTTTATTTATGGTAGATATAAAATAATTTTTTCTCAGCTCTTTGATATCTGTGAATGGTAGGTGGGAAATATCCCCTCAACTCATTAGGTTTAAGGCTTCCAGGCAATCTTCTCTAATTCCTTTTAGGAAGATGCACTTTAAAGATTCTTTTCTAAGTGCACTTTGCTTGAATTTTTGTACACTGAACATGAATCATTCAACATAGTCTTCCAAAGATTTATCCCCTTCTTGAGTCATCCTAAAGATGTCATTTTTTCAATAAATTCTCCCTCTTCCATATTCTTGATACTATTTCCCTCAAATTTTGCTATTATTCTAAATAAGGCAGTAAAACTAGAAATACAGGTTTTGGTAGAAATAACTGATAAAAGTGTGCACATTGAATCAGAATATTATGATGAACTCATCTTTGGTTGGGGAAGAAAACCTATAGATAAGAAAACACTAAAGCAAATTTTTTTTTTAGATAGATAATTAGGTGATTTCCTAGCACCAATTAAATCTCAAAAGTGTGGGCTTCTTTAGGGGTTGCCAATCCACCATGTTTAAATAATCAAGTTGATAAACTAAAAAAGAGGTAATTGCATTAATAATCATAATGTATTGAAATCAAATATAAGAAAACTTGTTCGAAAAGTAGACTATAAATGATATAATTAGTGAACGACTAATTAATACTAATGTTAATAGGTTAGGGTATGGCTCAAAAAATTAGAAAGGGATCTGTGAGTGGTCAGAGATAGAAAAGTAAATTTAGTTAGGTGTAAGAGGGTCAAATTAGCTTGCTAGTTCTTTTTCCTACTACAGGTGACTATCGATGGTTAGGGCTACCATCAGTGGTTAGGTTTGACTGTCGATAGTTATGTCTAACCATTGATGATTTACTGTCCAAATTCTATGCTTATCAATATCTGATGATGAGACTCAAAAAATGAATTCTAGGAGTTTGGTGTTAGGTCTGCTAATTGTAAAAAGGATGAAAATAGGTAAGTGATAGTAATAAAATACTTGATTCACCAAAAATGGGTTGATTGATTGATATATGATGTCAATTTATAGGTGGAATCTAGTTTGATTCCTATAGAATGATGGTTCTTAGAAACTTAATCCAAGAGGAAATGGTAGATTAGCTCTCCCAAATAGATTTCTAATGAAATTTGATAATGTTGGATGACCTATAATAAGAAACTTTGAGTACTTGAGATTTTGATAATAGTTACAGATGGATTGATCTCTTACTACTCTCCTCTTTTTATAGGGAAGGGCCAAGGTTGAAGTAGAAGTCTAAGAGGTGCTTCTAATTGTAAATTGCTCATGTAAAGTCTCACAAGAGGATTTGCATAACTTATATTTAGAAAAGGTAAGCAGGTGTTTGTTGATGTTTGCATGCTTATTTGTATGTAAAAGCCTAGATGGTTAGCCTCGATCGTCGATGGTTATCCTAACTATTGACGGTCAAGGCCATCAGTCAGAAATAGATAAAAAGGGTGCTTTTAATGTTGATCAATTAAACAAAAGTGGGTTTTGTTTTTTTAGAGGATCCAAGGATTTATTTCATGGTTCAATAGTTATAATCCAAATGTGTGAGATTATTTGTCTATATTTTGCCTCTTTTTATTATGTGGCTTGAATCTAAAATCTATAGAACAAAAATAGCAGCTGGGTGAAGTCAGGGCTACCCCAAGTTTAGGAGGAGGTGTTCTCCATCAAACTAGGAAGTGATGAGGTAAAATGGAATTAGGTCAAGGTTTGATAAATGGGTAGGTGTGGTGATAAGGGTGGTAATTTATAATACGATTAACATTCAAAATATGATGAAGTATAAGAGTCAAAATCATGCAAAGGATGAAAGTTTCCAATGATTTAAAACCCATTAAAGATAAATTACCAATATAACACATAACTACAGTAGGCATGATAGTGGGATACACCTATTAGTATCCAAAGCATGTCTAGTGTGTCCATGGGAAAACACTAATAGATTGAGTGTCCTAGGTATCCAAGGGAGGAAGTATTCCTAAGAAGACATGAATGCTCAATTCAGTGCACTAGATGGTGAAAAATGTGTATAAGTAACATGGCAAAGCTAGTTGGTACATTCAAAATAACCAAAGCATAGGGATCATAAATTGTTCAAGGCAAAAAATGATCAATGTTGAGGTGGGTAAAGGGATAGTGGTGGGTGGTTATGATCAAGTTGACTCTATATGCACTAAGCAATTAGACACTACCTACATAGATGAGGGGATGCAAGACCCCACCTCATATTTATGAAAGATGTAGTTCTTTTCAAAAAGGTGGTATATTTTCATGGGTAAGGTAGGTGTTGAAAATAGGTAGACAAGGAATAAGATGTGAATGAATGTCTCATGGTAGGGTAGGTGTAAACTTGGATTTGACCATCAACAGTTAGGGTTGAACATCAATGGTCATGTTAACCATTGATGGTCAGCGTAAAAACCCTAAAATCTAAAATGGATAAAAAGTTAAAGTGAAAATTCATTATTAATTTTTACATTTTACCTTTGAAAGTTATATTAGAGTGGTTGGAGGTTATGTTATTTTATATCGAGGGTTGATCAAGTGGATTCTAGGGTGGGGAGTTATGATTTATTGAATCGGGGCTTTGGTGATTAATCAAGATGGATAGTGGATGAAGGCATGGCCAAAGGGAGGGATATGGGCTCTATCCATGGCACCGGTCATAGAATGAGGTAGGGAGCTTGTGTCTTTATGGTAGTGTGGTACATTTATGTATTGTGAAATAGTAATTTGGTAAGAGGATTTGGTGAAATTCTAGGTTAAACTATTAGGGTTTAGACCTATGAGTGACCTAATTTGAAAATTAGGTAAAATGTGGAGAATATAAGAATTATGATGTAGAAAAATGGTAGGTAGGATGTAGTTTCATAGTGTATATCAATGTAGTTGTAAAAATGAGATTGTAGGGATGGATTTGGCTATGAGTAGGGCATGGAAGGCAATGGTTTAATAGTACGTAAGGACCATCGATGGTCACCTTGGCCATCAATAGTCAAGGGTTGAAGGCAAAAGGTGCCTAGGGGACCATCGATGATTGGGAGAATCATTGATGGTTAGTGTAAAAGATAAAGGTATTCTTAGCTTAGATAAAAAGTAGTGACCTAATTTGGTTTTTTTTTGTTTATAAATGTGTTGAGATGATAGAATCAATAGATAGTGTATGTAGGCATATGTTTTTAAAATGTTTAACAAAATGTAGGCCCAAGAGCAGATTCACCTAAGGGATCATATTCTCATAATATTCATGTAGGTATAAGATGTAATGAGTGATGAGGACTGGAGACACATGGATGATGTAGGCTTAGTTTAATATATAATTATTGACATGTGGTCTAATATCTGGGGATGCTGGTAGCATTGATTGAGAGATGGGACATAGTGACCAACATGTTTTGGTTGTTGATAGGCAAGATCATGATATTAATAGAAGATGTTGTGAGGATTAATTTGTTATCCATCCATGGGGATCTGATATACCATATAGAGAGTGAGGAGTGGGACTATTATATGGACTAGATTTATGGTGATGACCAGTGATAGGTAGAGTTCCATGCAAGTGGATTTAGGTATGGCCCTATGTATCAACTTGATCTTGATGATAGGTGCCTAGTGATGATGATGATTATGGCTTTAATGAGCTTCATGTTTCCAGATTCAGTTGGTGGGTGATTTCCCTATATGTTTTTTGCTATGCTAGTTGAGATGCTCCTAGGAAGGACTTTGTTTGGTTGGGCACATGTGTTATTATTTTAGGTATATAGGGAGTTGTGGGCTTTTAGGGTACATCGATGCTATGAGATTAGCATAATCTTAGTGTTACATTATTGGGTGTATGAATATATCAAGGTACTAAGACCCTTGGGTGTACCTGATGACACTTACGTACCAATAAGTTATGTGGCTAGTTTTATGTGATGGAAGAGGTCATCCACCTATATAGGGGTAGGAGGCAAGATGAGAGATATAGATTAGTTTTGAGATGATCTCAAGGGTTTGGTGCTTGGGGATATGATATGGTAGCCATATGTTGGATGGCCATAGTGGGTAAGGCTAAGGTATCATATGATAGGGCTATAAAACTAGCACTAGATATATGGCTAATGAGAAATGGAGATAGAGAGGATCCCTTTTGATCATATATAGAGATAGTTTGGAGTTATATAGGGGATTCCTACTGATGTGGCATAATATCAATAGGATGAGGGAAAATTCCTACTACTTGAGCCATAGCTTATAAACATAGTTTGATATTCTGAGGAGTTGCTAGTGAGGGTTCACATTGATGATGCATTGAATTCTGATGGGTATGCTACTTGGTATCAGGGTTGATATTCCATAGTGGATTTTGGTTGGGGTAGATGGGGGGCATCAGACCATGGATGTGGATCTAGTATAGGCATAAGCTAAGGCACATGGTGGCACTTAGGTGGTGGTTGGTTTAGCAGTTGCCCAAACATAGGTTATTTTACTATAGGGATAGGTGGTGGCATTACAGGGCTAGGTAGCCACCTATTAAGGATAGATTATTGATTTTTAGGGGTAGGTGATCATTATGATAAGAGAGAGGGATTAGTTGTGGATGTAGGTGGCCACTTTATGGGCATAGATAGTGATACTATAAGGTTAGATTAGTGTTATTCAGGGGTATATTAGTGTAAAAGGATAAGTTGTTTCTATAGGAAGGTTGATGGATAGAGTACCATAGGAATGATACTCAGCCATGATCCAAGAGTTATGCTATTATGAGGAGATGGTACTAGAGCAGTTACCCCATACTATGAGATATGCCAAATACAGGGCTAGCCTAGATAGTGGAGTAGCAGTAGCTACTCCTGATCAGTGGGCATCCATAGTTGGTCACACAAGGGTCCCAAGGGGGCCACCAATAGATATAGTTCCTAATGGTACTAGTGGTAGTGGTTTGAGTACCCCAAGGGTATGATACAATATGATATTTATATATGATTTTGACTCTGGCTTGTGTGTTGATGTAATGAGATGTATATCATTTTGAGAGAGAACTGGCACATTGTGACATGTATTAATTTTTTTGATGACTCAATGTATATATGATGGATGCTTAATATATATGATAGTTACTTATGGTTTGTGCTTATGACTTATGACTTAGGTTCATGCTTATGATTTCATTCTTAGTAGCTTAGGCATGGGATGTTCTAATTATACTTATGGTTATGATAGGATAAATGTGATGGATTTATCTATGGTTATATGGGTAAAATGGGAAATGGTATATTCCCTGATGTTTGGTTTAACTATTTGGTTTATGCTAATGATTATGTAATGACATGATTATGGTTTATGATGTGATGGATGCTCCTAGTTTGTTATGACATGTTGACATTATGTTTGACTCATTGATAGACAAATGTCATTTATTGTTGGTAGAATTTATGATGTCCATGATTTTGATGTGATATTTATTGTTCATTCCCATAGTGATAGGCTTTGATAAACCAATAAAAAGATAAGAAAAGGAACATGATGCTTTCTTATTGGTAAAAACCCACATGAAACCCAAAATTAGATTAGCTTAGTAAAAATAAGTCTTTTAGACACTTCACATTAGCATGCATAATTTTTATAGATAGAGATCCTAATATCATTATGTCAAGTAAGCTCATATTCCCATGCAAATGATATATGGAGGGAGAATGGGTGAAACTAGAGTCATTAAAGAGACTAGTATGCCTTTTTTTTGTTTTGTAGGTGTCCAAAGAGGTAGTATAAACAAGTCTATGTATATATAAAGCATAGAATGATCAATGTGGGAAGTATACTAAGGAGAGATGGTTGTGGATTTTATAAGCTACTATGGTTATGAAATCTGATTGTGGCTTTCAAAATTCTATTGCTCTTACTTTTGCTTTTATGTTTGTTGTTTGCTTGAAGGTCAGAGAAGCTGATAGATGAGGGAAACTTCCAAGAAATTGTGAGTTTTGCCAAATGGGCTACTCAACCATCCTTCAAGGGAGTGGTCTAAGTTTATGTGCCTATTATAATTTTTTTTGATAGCTATCTTTCAAGGGAGCAGTCCACCTTACGTTTGGAAATTTTAGTTGGCTTTTGATAGCTGTCCTTCAGGGAGTAGTCTATGAATGCTAAGAATGAACCATGATTTGTTTTGATATTTGATAGTTCCTTTGTCTTGATTTTATTTTTCTTTACATATACTTTCTCATGCATGATTAATGTATTACCATTGTGAAGGCAAGAACTATGCTGACATGAAGATTCAACAAGTGAAAGAGAGGTATAGGTGACAAAAACCATAGGAACCAATCTCAAAGAGATGGGAAGTACTATGAGAATCATGCCATGGATATATATATATATATATATGATATCCATAGTTCAATATTAGGCTATAATTGTGATGATCAATCACATGATTCATGTTTATTTGGTTTCCCCTAAAAAGAGGGAAATGAATGCGGTTTGTAAGGGACAAGCTTAAGTTATATAAATGATGATTGTTATCTCTATCTAAAAATAAAATGGATGTAGATGTGAAGTGTTAAGAGGCTTAAGTTCTAGTTTACCTTTGAGAGAAGACAAATGATAAAACCTTGATCCATAATTATGGGTTATGATATAGGGTCTGAGCCAATTGAAAGAAAATTTACCATGCTTACTCTTCTATGTATTTATGACATGTTGATTTTACTTTAGGAAAAGATCACAATTGTTAAAGTCCTATGATTTGAGGTGCTTGTTATAGGCACATTTAACATGCTCTTGGTAGACATGAGGATGGGTGAGAGTGGTTAAATGAAGTTCATCTAATAGTTCAATTTGAGATAACTATTCTTGATGATAGTAATCGTTAGAGATGAGGTCTTTTAGAGATATGCAGAGAGATGGTATTTGGACCTTGAGATGGAGTAAAACCTCCACTCCAAAGACTAGTGAGAAAGGCATAACACCTGTAGGAGTGTGAATGTTGGTATGGTAAGCCCATAAGTGAAGGGAATATGCAAGTGCCAATCCCATATTGAGGCATTAACCATTTTGGTGAGCATATTGTTAAGGGTTTCATTAGAGGCCTTAGCCTATCCATTTTATTATGGATGATAAGGTGATGAGAAACTATGTTTGATGCCAAAAGAGTCATAAAGAGCTTGGACCTATTTATTTTTGAAAGATTTGTCATTATTAGTGATAATTTTATGGGGAATACCAAAGTGACAAATGATATGGTGATTGATGAAATCAATGATTTTATTAGCTTTAGTTGAGATGAGAGGGGTTGATTCTACCCATTTAGTAAAGTATTTAGTGGTGGTGATGATGGATTGATTCTGCTGTGAAGAATGTAGATGAATTTCCCTAATGAGGTCCAAGCCCCATTGTGAGAAAGGCCAAAAGTCCCTAGATACTTGAAGACTATTGCTTGGTGCATGATAAAGGTTAACATGCTATTCACATTTGACACATTTTTTTACATAATCAAAATAGTCTTGGTTGAGAGAAGGATAATAATATTTGAGGTAAAGGATACGCTTAACAATGGTAAGACCACTAAAGTTCCTTCTAAAAACACCCTCGTGCATTTATTTTATAGCATGAGAGGCTTCATGACTTTGTAGAAAATGAAAGAGAAGGCCATCAAATCCATGCTTGTAAAGGATGCCCCTGAGTATGGTGTAATGGGAAGTGCCTTGAATAAAATTTCTATGAACATTTCTAGAGAGATGAGGGGGAATGGTGGCATTGTTAAGATAGTCAAAAGTTTCCTAGTACCAATAGTTAACTAAGATATCCATCATGTTAAAGATGGTAGGAGAACTAGATTTGATGAAGGATGGCTTGGTGAGGTGGTGGATAATAATGGATAATTTAGAATCTAAAGGTGTGGATAGGATTTGGGAAGCAAGGGAAGCCATTATATCAGCAAACTTGTTCATGGATTGAGGGGTAGTTTAGATTATGTAGTTTTCCAATGAAATCAATAATACATCAGCTAGGTGTTTGTATTGCTATAGAACATCATTTTTGGATAGGTATGAACCATTTATTTGGTTAACTACAAGTTGGGAATCACCAAAAATACTAATTATTTTGACTCCCAAAGCCAAGGTAGTTTGGAGACCTATCACTAGGGCTTCGTATTCAACCATGTTATTGGTACATTCAAAGTTAAGATTAAAATATAGAGGTAAAGGCTCATTGTCAAAGGGAATAAGGATGATTTTTACCCCTCCACTATGTTGGAATTTAGATCCATCAAAGAACATGGTAACTTGGTAGGTAAAATCTGATTGAGAGAGGATGGCAATATTCTCATTATGAAATTCTAAAGGAGGAGGTTGGGTATAAGATAGAGGGGTATCAACCAGTTGATCAGCTATCACCTATCACTTTATTGATTTTTATGGAAGAAACTCAAGATCAAATTTAGCCAAGAGCATAAGCCACTTATCCATTCATTAGTTTTGATAAGGTTGAGAGTGCATATACTTAAGTGGATTAGTATTGGTAATGATGAAAGTTTTGTGGTTAAGGAGGTAATGAAAGAGCTTAGTAGCCACAAAGAATAGTGCCATATAAAGTTTCTTGATATGGGTATACTAGTTTCATAGTTGATAAGTGTTTGAATGATGGAATATATAGCTTGCTCTTTATGTTGGCTATCTCGATGGCAAACATTGCTCCTAAGGAGTGGTTAACAGTTGAATATATAGGTAGAAAGGTTCATCCTCTCATGTATAAATAAGAACTAGTGGGGAAAGGAGATAGTCTTTAAGCTAATCAAAATCCTTTTAATAATCTTTCCCCCACTTAAAATAGGTGTCCTTTTTAAAGAGGTGATGAAAAGGTTAGTAGCGGTAATATAGTTGAAAAATGAAATGCTAAATAGATTGGAGTTTTCCTTTAAGGTTATGGAGTTATTTAAGGTTAATAGGGGGAGACATTTCTTAGATTACTTTAACTTTGGTCAGGTCAACTTTGATTCCATGAAAAGAGATGATAAAACCTAAGAGTTTACTTGATAATACCCCAAATATACAATTCTTGGGGTTTAGGTGAACATGGTAGTGAATAAGGCACTCAAAGATGATTTTAAGAATTTCTAGGTGATCCTTTCAAATATTTAATTTGCTAAGAAGGTCATCCACATAGTCTTCCACAATTCTATGGATAAGTTCATGGAAGATGTAGGTAATTACTCAGTGGTAGGTTACACTAGTGTTCTTCAGACCAAAGGGCATAACCTTATAACAAAAATTCCCACAAGGGGTGATAAAATCTATTTTGTACTGATATTTAGGGGCAATCAAGATTTAGTTATAGCCTGAGAATCCATCCATGAGTGAAAGCATTTCATGACCGACCATAAGATCAACAAACTGGTCAATGTTACATTGAGGAAAGTCATCTTTTGGGCAAGTGAGGTTAAGATTTTAAAAGTCAACACAAATGTGAAGGTCCCTAGTGACCTTGGTAACTAGACGATATTGGAAACCCATTAGGGAAAATCAATAGGTTGGATAAAATTGATATAGAGGAGACATTGGAGTTCTTCCTTTATAAGGAGAACTATGCAAGGGTGCATTCATCATAGCTTCTATCTAATGGGATTAACATCATGATGAGTGACAATGTTATGGGTGGAAATAATAAGGTTAATCCTAGTCATGTCAGTGTATGACCAAGAAAATATGATGCTATGGTCACACAGAAAAATAGAAAAGTCCTATTGTTTGATAGAATCTAAGGATTGCCTAACTTTGATGATACATGGGTTATCATTGGTACCCAAATTGATGTCTATTATGGATTCATTTAGTATAGTGGAAGCATCATGAGGTAAATATTTATGGATGGAGTGATCCTCCACACCAAGGTAGGTAAGGATAGAATGATCATCTTAACACTGGATGGTGTAGATGGTAGGGGAGTCTTTTGTGATGAGCTCAGGATGCATAAGAGGAAGAGTTATGGTAGCCTTGGCATTTTGATAGTTCAAGGTTCTAAGGATAATCATTTATATGAAAAAAAAGTTAGGTGGTATGATATCATCATCCTCACTTGGAGGTATAGGTAAACAAGATGGGGGACAAATTGCTTCTCCTTCAATGGTAGGGGGAGATTACATAGTTTTCTTATTTGGAAAGATAAAACTGAGCCCATGCTTCTCATGTGGTTTTTGAGTTTCAATTGAGGTGAAATCATGGGGACCATGTTCATATTTTATAAAACCAAACCCCTTATAGGTACACTTATGAAGGTATGTATTGATGAAGGGTTTTTCTTAATAAGAAAAGCCAACAGTATATGGGTGAGGATAGAAGGTGTTAATGGTGCTTGTCAAAGGTTTGTAAATTATTACATAGATGAAATGGGTCTGATAATAGGTGGATCCTAGGGATATGATTGCTCCCAAATTGGGATCGTACCCTAGTTGGTTGGTAACTTTTCTATATTTTTGAGGGGTAGGGAAAGAATCAAGATCCAAGAGGTAGTATTCCCATACATAAAGATGCTAGAAGGTTAGTTCTATGGAGTCATTTATTGGTATTTTCTTAGAGGAGATAGATATGCTAGTAGATACCTCATGAGAAGAGGAAGGAATGGTTTCATGAATAGGTGATAGAACTATATCCAATTTGGATGAAGATTTGGTAGAGGGTGGAAAAAGAACATCATTAGGTTGATATGTCATATTTCATGCCATAAAAGGGATTGGGTTGGCTTGTATAATAATCACTTAGCCCTGATGTTCAAATTTGCTAGAATGATGTAGGGTAGAGGGGGCACAAGCCATGGGTCAGATCCAAGGTCATCCAAGTAGGATATTATACTAAAATTCCCCCTTGTCCAAACAAAAAAGCTTAGGTAGTGTACATGGTCCTAAATGAATGTGGAGGATAATAGTTCCTAAGGTAGTGGCCATGGTGTCATTGAAAGATCGAAGCACAATAGAAGTATCAGACATAATGTTGGTAGGGAGCTTAAGTTAGTTATAGGTATGGGATGAGATAATATTGATACTGGCCCCATCATCAATCATTACTCACTTAATTTAGGTTTTATTAATGTAGGTAGTAATGAAGAGAGGTGGATCAGGAGCTCAAGATGGGTAGAAGGTATCTCTGAGTCTTTAAAGGTAGCAAGAGTGGAGAGATATAGAGTGCCAACAAAGGCCTCAATAGGTTGGGTATCACTAGGCTAAACCTCAATGGCTTATAAGGCCTCCATTAGTGCTTGATGATGATGAGGTGAGGTGGAAATGAGTTCATATAAACTCATCTTACCAGGGGTTTGGTGCAGTGGCTTAAGGACCACTCACTTAATTGATTTAGAAGGGTTTGATTTGATGGTACCTAAAATAGTGATTTTAGGTTGGGGTGATGGTAAAAAGGCATGGGTCTATCTAGGTTGAGAGGTAGAATATGGGTATGTCCAAGGAATGGACATTTTAGCTTTGCCCTTATCCTTCTATTATTCTCTTGTAATAAAATTAATAGTGTGGGAAGGGGGGATGGTAGAGGATTGGTTTAGTTTCTCATCACTCTTAGGTGAGATTGAGGAGGTAGATGAGAGTTGGGCTATGGTTGGTTGCTAAAGTGAAAAAAGGGTATCTGAAAGTTCATCTGACAATAGATCATCTTCATGAAAAATATGATGGACAATAATTTGGAGAGCCCTATAGTTATTCATGTCATGTCTTAGGGTCTAATGATAGGATCAAACTTGACTATCAACAAACCAATATGGTTAGGGTGAGAGGGGTCAATAGGTTTGATGGGTGGAAGGCTTAAGGTAGAGTTTTGTAATAACCTATGCAAAATGGTTTAATAGGATTTGGCATAAGCTGATGACATAATTGAAGAGGGAAGTTTTAAAAAAGTAGGCTTCCTCATTGAGGGAGTAGGTTTTGGGTTATTTTTGTTAGTTGGTCTCAGGCAAGGTTGGTGGGTAGATGCTCTGCTGGAGATAAATGGTTGAGGGTATAAGGTATAGAAGATGAAGTTTTGGTCATAGATGAGAGGGTAGAAGAAATCAAGTTATCCAATAAAGAGGGATTTATATAGCTATTGGTGGATGTTGTTATAAGAAAAGGGGTAAGTTTTCTAGATGAATAGTAGGTAACTAGGATGGTGGAGGGATGGGGTCCCAAAATAGAGGGTAACTGGGAAGGGATTTGTCTAGACATGGTGTGTGGTTTGGTTTTGGGTAATTTTGTGCTAATGGATTCTTTGTTTCATGATTTCTTGGTCAATGTAGATGGAGAAAGATCCAGTTTTAAAGGTGGATGTCTAATACTAGGTGTAGAAAGGATTCCTAAGGTCAGGGTATTTTTGGTGAGGAAGGCATGGGATGATTTAGGTGGAGGTGGGTGAAATGGTCCTATCATGGCTTCTTTGAAAGAGGAAGGTGATGGATCTATAATGAGTAAAATTATGCTAAGATATTTACTATGGTGGGGGAGAGCTAGATGATGCCAAGAGGTGGCTCTATCCATGTTAGGCTGAGAGAGAAAGTCCAATTTTTGAACTAATAAATAAAAAGGTTTATATACTAGTTTCATACTTTGGGAAGTTTGTTTAAAAGAAATTCCAATAGGAGGAAGAGAAGAAAGAGGGGTAACCTCATCCTTCTCTTCATCTAAAGGGGAGATGGTTGGTGGAGGAAGGTCATGGGTTGATGATTCTTCTCTAGACACAACATCCATAGGAGGGATCATTGGTTGACTGGTTGGAGGTGGTGTAGTTATGATTGGTCTATCGAGTAAATCAGTAGATGGAGGTTTCAAAGATGTCATGATCTTCATGAATGAAAGCATGGTAAATGTTGGCTCCTTAATGTTGATTTTGACTTTGGGGAAGGTGGCTATTTTTCCTCACTCAAAGGAATAAGTGGAGTTGTTTGGGAGGTAGTTGGTTGATTCATAATTGGAGTATCAAGAACCATATTAACCATATGGGTGTCTTAGAAGTGTTCTACTTGGTTGTTTTCTTCTTGTGATGGAGGATGATTGGGAAAAGGTTTTCCTAAAGATATCAAGAGCCTGGCTCTGAGGTACATTGGGATTGTCAAAGACAAGTTCCCCCTTATAAATAAGGGATTGGACAATGTTTTTAAATGTATTACAAATACTAACATCATGCCCAACTACATGGTAGAAAGAATGAAGATCATTCTCATTTTACTAGTTTGGAGGAGGATGAGAATAATCAAATTGTTGTGGGGGTTTAATTGGTGGAAGTTATATGAGATTGGATTTCAATAGTTTATCCAAAATCAAGGCATAAGATTCTCCTAATGGGTAAATTTCTTTAGGTTGTTTGAGTTTGGGTTTTATATGTTTTGGTTTGGAAGATTAGAAGAGTTTTTTTGACTGATATTTGGTGGAAGAGTGGTTTTAAGGACAACCATATTTGCAGTTGCCTTACCCTTGGTTCCCATATTGGTTTGGTTACCAAGTTTAGAAGAAGTCTCATTAGTCTTGAAGGTGGAATTTTTACTATGTAACTTCAATTTACCTTCATCTATGTCACTTTTTTCTATTTTGCATGTCATGGTAAAGGCTTCATCAAAAGTTCTCAAACTCTAGGCATGCAAGGTGGAGGAGATGTGATTTGCACAAGCATGAGCAAAGAGTTTGATCAGTTCTAGTTGAGGTAAAGAGAATGATAGTTGGTTGATAAGACTTCTGTAATGAGCTATGAAATCAGCTAAAGACTCATCTTCAAACTAGTAGATGACATAAATATTAGTAATTGAGACCTTCTTGGATATATTGATGGAGAAATGGTCTAAAAACATCTAAGCCAATTGGTTGAAAGAAAAGATGGCATGTTTGGTAATGACACTATACCAGTCCAATGCTGGGCTAAAAAGTGACATAGGAAATGTGCATAAAATAAGAGCATCATTGTAAGTAATCATGTAACAAGAATGCCTAAATGTTTTCAAATTCTGTTGGGGATCTTCTTTACTATTAAATTTAGTAAATTTGTGAAGTTCCCATTGGGTTAGATATGGTCTTATAGGGATCAAATGATGAATTGGTTCATTATAGATTTGATCATAGGACAAGAGATTATGGGGTCCAGAAATGGATGACTTTAGGTTTGTCATCTTGTCTATGATCATTTTCATCAGATCTATTTGTGGTGGTAGACTTAGAGGATTATAGGTAACAAATTGTGGCTGAAAGGGGATAATATATTTATAATTCATTAGTGGTTGGGAGATTACACCATATTGATAGGTAGGTATAGATGGCTAGGTTAAAGGTATATAAGGATAGGTAACTATTGGTGGTTGACTGATATGGGAATGTCCTTGTGGGTTAGATACATATCTAAGATCAGGTATGGTTAGAAATTGCTAAGATGTGATCATAGGTTGGGTGGAAGATACATAAGGGTAAGTGATAGTTGGTGGTTGGGTAACATGGACATGCCCTTATAGGTTGGGGACATAACTTGGGTTGGATATGGCTGGTAATTGCTAAGAGGTTACTATAGGTTGGGTAGAAGTAATGGTTATGTTAACAATTGAGGGTGAGGTAGTGAATTGGTACCAGTAGGAAGTGTAGCAGTAGGCATGGTCATTACCAAATTATAAAGAGGGGTAGTGATTAATGAATTGGGGTTGGTAAAATGAGGGTTTGACCTACCAATGGTAGGCACTCCCAAGATATATGTGCTAATGGTAGGGGTAGAAGGTGTAAGGAAAATAATTAGTTGGATGGGTTGATTTTCCCCCATGGTGTCAAAGGGGTTGGTGGATACAGATGTTTGGGTAACTAAAGGTTGGGTAGTAATAATAGCTACCAAAGGATCTGGCACTGAGTAGGATGGCATGCCATAAATAGGCTCTATAAGTGCAATTGTGATAGGGGTTATATGATGTAAAGTATTAAGATAATGTTATAAGGTGATTGAGTTTTTATCCAAAAGGGAAGTAAAGTTAAAATCCCCCTAAGGAATAATCTCAGGGATATGAGAAGGTTTACAAAAGTGAGATTAACTCTCTGTGTTTGATTGATAGTCATTTATGGAAGATGAGGTAGAAGAAACTGGGTAGTCTATAGATGGGTCTTAACTTGCTAATTATCTTTATTGTTGTCAAGTAAGTATAATATAAGACTATAAGAGAAGTACAAATAAATGATTTTAGAATTCAACATAGATAAAGAAAAAGGAAAAAGCCCAATGAAAATTCAATATAAACTAAGGTAGTTAAAATCCTATGATTGATTAATCATCTCGTCATTTGGATTATGCCTTAATGTGAAGAATGTGTAGTAGATTAGTTTATAGATCAAGTACTATATAAGTAGTCTAAAGATGGTTTTAGGTTAGTTTTTGTACTAAAAAATACATCTATATTGGAATCAATATGTGGCTTTGTATTAGGGCCTACCTCCTCACTTCATAGTCCCATAGTGATAAGGGTGTCAGGTGCTTAGCCAATATATATTGATATCCAATGTTTATACTCAACTAGAGAGCTGAGTTGGTCCTCTCCTTGGTGATAAAATCCAAGTAGGGTAAGGTGATCCACTAAGTGGTGAAATCCTAGTTGGGCCTTGCCTCAAGTATGCTATGATGTTTTTTTGATTTTATGATTTGGTTGTGTAACATAAGTGGACTATGATTAATCCTGATGCTATTTAATGAATCTAGGTGATCTTAAAAGAGATAAGAAATCAATATATGCAGTAAGTTTTAAACCCAAATGAAATTTTTATATTTCAATTATGAGCACATAAATAGAGATAGATGGATACAGATGCAAATAAAGAGAGAACCCAAGTAAAGACTAGGGTCCCATCAAGCGTGCTAGAATGTTTCACTCAAATTTCACTATTATTCAAAATAAGGTAGTAAAACTAGAAATATGGGTTGTGGTATAAATCCTTGATAAAATTGTGTATGTTAAATAAGAATATTGTGATAAACTCCTCTTTGGATATGGAATGAAACTTGTAGATAAGAAAGCACTAAAGCAAATTTGTTTATTAGATAGATAATTAGGTAGATTGCCTAGCACTAGCTACATCTTAGAAGTGTGGGATTTCTTAGGGGTTGTCAATCCACTGTGTTTAAATAATCAAGTTGATAAACTAGAAATGAGGTAATTTCTTTAATAATCATAAGGTATTGAAATTGAATACAAGAAAAATTGTTAGAAAAGTAGACTAGAAATAATATAATTAGTGATAGAATAATTAATATTAGTGCTAACAGGTTAGAGTATGGCTGAAAAAATCAAAAAGGGGCTTACGAGTGGTCAAAAACATAGAAAATTAGATGTATTTAGGTGTAAGAGGGTGAAATTAGCTTGCTATTTCTTTTTCCTACCACATGTGACCATCGACGATTAGGGTGATCATCGATGGTTAGGTCTAACCATCGATGGTTATGTCTGACCATTGACGGTTTACTATCCAAATTTTGGGCTTATCAATAGCTGATGATGAGACTTAAAAAATGAGTTTTGAGATTTGGTTCTAGGTTTGATAATTGTAAAAGGGATGAAAATAGGTAAATGATAGTAATCAAATACTTGACTCACTAGAAATGGGTTGATTAATTGATGGATGCTATTGATTCATAGGTGGAATTTGGTTTGATTCTAGTAGAATGATGATGCCTAAAAACTTAATCTAAGAGGCAATGGTAGATTGGCTCTCCTAAATATATTACTGATGATGTTTGATAATGTTCGATGACCTATAATAAGAAACTCTGAGTACTTGAGCTCTTTATAATGGCTACAAATGGATTGATCTCTTGTTACTCTATTCTTCTTATAGGGAAGGGCCAGAGATAAAGTAGAATTATAAAAGGTGATTCTAATTATAAATTGATCATGCAAGGTCTCACAAGAAGATTTACACAACTTATATTTAAAAATGCTAAGTCGGTGTTTGCTAGTGTTTGTATGTAAAATCCAAAATGATTGGTCTCTACTGTCGATGGTTATCTTGAACGTCGATGGTTAGGTGACTGTTGACAATTATCTTGACCATTGATGGTCAAGGCCATCAATTAGAAGTAGCTAAAAAGGTTGATTTTAAGGTTGATAAGTTAAACAAAACTAGCTTTTGGTTAGTTTAGAAGATCTAAGGATTTGTTTTTGGGTTTGATAGTTAGAATCCAAATGTGTAAGATTCTAGTGTCTACAGATACTTGGCCAAAAATTTCTTTTTCATGTCCTCCCAAGTGTGGACTAAATTACTACCCAATCCCATAAATGAATGAAGTGCTGAGTCTTTAAGAGTATCTAGAAAAAATTTTCAATTTTTGTGCATCCTGGTTATAGTCATAGCTTCTACAGAGGATATCAAATTTGAAAAAGAGTGTGTCTAGGTCTTCTAATAATGTACCTTTCAAATTAGGCAAGGCTGAGGATAGAATATTTCTCATTTGTGTCATGCCTATTACATTTGGAATAAGAAATTCAAAAGTAACTGTGTCTAAAGTCTCATTGTCATCCACAAAGTCTCCTTCTTTGCTCATGATGGTTTTTCTTGTGATATGGATACCAAAGGTACTAAAAATATCATCCTCAAATTTTGTATCAATCCCTTGGTTAGCATGATAGTAAACATTTATCTATTGATCCTTAATATTTTTACTAGATGAAAGGTCTAAATATTCTCTTGAGCTTCCTTTGATTTGATCAATAAAGTCTTGATGAAATGTTGTAAATATGTTACTCTCCAAAGTGTCTAGTTCATGTAGTTACTCTCCTTCATTTCTTCTTACTATCTCAGCTAATGCTTCCTCAACTTCCATTTCCTTTCTTAGATCCAATAATGCTTCTTCTATAAGCTACCACCTTTAGTTTTTAGTGTTATTTTCTTTAATAACCTTCCAGCTTATGGTATATTCTTCAACATGATTCTTAGTTTCTAAAGGTATTTGTGGTTCTTTCCTAGTAGCAACTTGTGGCTTGTTTGGTTGTAATATCCCTCAAGAATCTATTTCTCTTTACATAAACATTATGCCACTCCTTTAGCTATCCTATCCCTTCCTACGTAGGGTTAGTTTTTTTTTTTTGTGTTCTAGGGGGTTATTTTAGAATAACTAAAAATAATGCAGGAAATAAAGGAGTACAAAAATCAAAACAACAAGAATTGAAATTTTACTTCTAAAAAGTAGTAAAAATTATCTACTAAAAGTGGTAAAATTATCCTAGAAAGTAGGAAATGAAAGCAAGAAAATTATCCTAGAAAAAATTAAATGAAAGCAAAAAAATTATCCTAAAAAACATGAAATGAAAGAAAAAAAATTAAAAGCATACTTTGTAGAAAATAAATCATTCTTATAGGAAATAAATTATAAAAAAAATGAACTAAGTAAATTACAAGATTGCAAAGAGGCATTCAAGGTTATACAATATTTACTTCTATAATACTTAGATATTTAACATAAGACACCATAGTGCCCTCACTCGACTTGCATGACTAGAACTATATGTCTAGGAACTTAAACGTATGACATAAGACACTATAGTATCCTCACTTGACTTGCCTAACTAGGTAGAATATTTAATTAATCAATCTTAAAAAACCAATGATATATTTTAGAAACAATAATTGAAACCTTCCTTGAAAATAGCTTCAAAATGTTGTGCAAACTAATTACCCAGTGAATACTAGATTCTTAAGTCTAATTAGCATTAATTATCAACCTAAGGTACATACACTTTTCAAGGATATCAGCACTATATATACATTATTGATTCATAAATAAACTTATTTTACTAGTTTTAGTATAATGAACTTATATCAAATTCACCAGATAGTTATACTTTAAAAGATTATGAAAATAGAATATAGAAATATTTCACATGGATGAATAACATATGCATCACACTTACATAATCAAACTAATAATAATATCAACTTACAAAATACACTAGAGCTAAAGAGGGTAAGAATATTCACTACAACTCCTTCCAAGGGGGCCCTTCCTCATTCAAAACTGAGTTCCAATCCTTCTTTGAGAGAATTCACAAACTTATTAAAAAATAAACCTTCTCATCACTCAATTATATAGAAACTAAAGATTTCTACAAGAAGTTACAATATTCAGAGTGCAATACTGTAATTCCAATACTTTTGCTATTATCTATTCAAATTAACTAACTCTTAATTTGATCTAGGTTCTACCATTAAATATAGAAGGTAGCTTATTAACTCATAACCAAAGACACCAAGCTAGGAACAAATACAAATACTTTATAAACTACCCTAGTCAACCTTCAAATGGTTACTAACCGAAGTTACTTATTTTATGTTTAACTAGGTTAAAGATAAGGCATACTATTTTATTGTTTTATTTCTTTTTGTCTCTTCTCATTATCCTTGTCTTTATCATCTTTGACAACACATATAATATTTATTTACATATAGGGAATCTGTATAAAAACTATGATTCTTTCCAATCATCCATTTGATTCCCAAGATAAATATATGTCTTTAAGATTTGATCAATAATATCTATATTTTGCATAGTGGCTATATGTAACCTATAGTTGCTATGGGCACTCTGCAGTGGCTATGAAAAAACTATAGGTGAAGCCTATAGTTGCTATGCGCACTCTACAGTGACTACAAGAAACCTATAGGTGAATCCTATGATTACTATGGGTACTCTACAGTGGCTACAAATAACTTGTAGGTGAAGCATATAGTTGTCGGAGGTAGCCTACATTGGCTATGGCCTAGCAAGTTTGTACAGCCTTAATGATGCTTCAAATGCTTTTTAAATAAAGTCACACAAATATAATTCAATCAAGAAAAAAACATCAATAATTAATAACACACACACATATTAATGTACATACAAAATCATAACTTAATTCATGCATTTACATAAGTCATAGATATTTATGGGATTTACATGGAAAAAGACATATACTAAGTATGAATGAGGCTATAAAATGAAGTAATTAGTGGCCTCGTCAAAGGGTCCATGCATATAGTGAATCTTTGGTTCTTGAAATGACATAATGGGTCTACTTGGACCTCTTTGGGTAAAAAAGGGGGGTTATGTGGTCTATAGGTTCCCATTGACATAATAACTATAGGAAAACTAATAGTCTGAGATTGGTTTTCCATCTATAGTGGACCTATGAACATGGGGATGAGTTCAAGCCTGATCTAGTTTGGATAAGAGCTAGCATTCCAAAGGATGTCATAAAGGCATACATGTATACCCCAATGGTTTTATCTCCAGGATCAACTGCATGTCAAGACCTTTCTCTCCACTTTTACACACCATGATAAACTAGTTAAGAGTAGTTAATAATAGGACAAAGCTCTAACATATTGATCTAATTTTTATAACTACATTGATGATTATACTCAACTCAAAATAACTTGATTCCACCATTTAAACTATTATGGATCAGAGGGAATAATTTAGTTGTGAAATGTACTGAAGTGACTTGGATCAATTAGGAAACCCAAGTGAGCATAATTGTAGTAGTGGTAACTATGGTCTAGATGAGGTTGAACTCATTTGATTTCTCTTTGGATTTATCTTTTCCCACTTCTCTCTCAAATGCTATAAGTAGCTACCATTTTGGACTTTGTAAAAAATTTCCACTCCATGTATGTTAGATCCATACTAGAATAATGTCATATTCTACCTTTGAACATTAATGCAAATCTGATTTTGAGTTCTTGAATAATTGTCTAAGTGTGAAAGTGATGTATGGTGATGCAAAGTGATAATTTTCTATCCTTTCTTCCCTTATCCTTTCATGAGTGTACAAGAGTTCGTATTATAACAGGTCATATGAAGTGTTTTCAAGTGTATGAGCCTAACTTTTAAGTCTAAAATAAGCCTTAGTGTCTAAAACTAACCTATTGTTCACTTACATTGCATAGCTCTCATGCATCTCACCTGCATATTGAAATACTCATATTAGAATCCATAGGACTTGGAAATTAGTTTTTGTTCCTTGTTTATTAGTGTAAGAAAGTATGATGGTCATAAGGAAGACATCTTGGTGTATCACCCCATTATATTAGGTTAATTTCATGCAAATTCTAACTCTTTTTCCCATAAGCAACTAGTTAAGTAGGTGTGAGCATTTTAAGATACATTCAAGGAGATAGCCCTTAAATATAGAGGCTCACTTCCATTATAGGTACATCCACATACCTGGAAGTGCTCCCATGTTTCCCAAATATGAAAGAGAATTGAACAGACTCTTCTAGGGTGAAATATTTGGTGACAATAGTTCTGGTATTTTTTATGGGACTAGGTCTAGGAGAGTGGAAAGATTATTGGTGTGTCTTTCCTCTATCATATTTTATAAGAAACCTAGCACCAATGGTGACTTTAAATGATAAATTCTAGTTGTAAATAGTCCATGTATATTTAGTTGAAAATTTTATCAGTTTTTACATCTCATATGATACACAAGGTTGATACAAATAGCTATGGTAAGTACTCCTATCATGGACCTCTTTATTAATTTGTTATAAACCATAGTATACTATCTAATAGTCCTATCAAAATGGATATCAATAATATAATCCATGACATCCCTATAATCCTCCATTCCCCCCTATATAAACACCATGAAATTAGACAACCCTATAAAGAAGGTTACCAAAATACCTACCAAGAAATTCATCCCTATCAGTCCCAATATGAGCCATATCAACCATAACATGATGTACATGAACCCCAAGATTACTCCTATGAGACTTTTCATGAGGAACAAGATGTTTCTCTAGATTATATATCAAGTTATCAAAATGTAAGAATTGAAGTCCTGTAGGCTAGAACACAATAAAATGAAGCTAGTCTTGATCCTCATCATTACCCTCCTCCTCCTTCACTTTTTCCATGCTATATCAAGTCTTTGTTGGCATCCATACCATAGTTAGTAATTAATGAATAATAAGTGATAAAATGGGATGATAAGTATGATGTGCTCTTTGATCATCTCATGGAATGGTTGAGAGGTGCTACTCAAAATTATATGCAAAATTTTGAGACATTTGAAGAATTAGAAGGAACTTAATGAGAGGTCAAAGAACAAATGGAATTGTTAAAGAAGTGAATTCAATATTAAATAGATATACTAAGTATGTGGGAGGATATAGAGCTAAAAAATGAACATGTTATTGTTGAATAATTACAATAAAGCTATTGGCAAGGTGAGGTTCATGCTAATGTAGGTGTTTTTTCTTCTAATCAGCGCAATAAATCACTTCCCTATGAGCTTACTAGTTCTTTCCTCTTTCCTGAATCCACTCATAAACCCTCCACTACACATCATATTCCATCTCCTTCACATGAGCCTATTCAACAACCTTCCACCTTACCCTTTCTTGAGTAAGAGCCTATCTTGAGAGAAGCAAGTGAAGAGGAGCAAATTCAAGCCAAGGCTAACCAAAAGGATGTCATGAGTGACTACGAGGAAGAAATAACCATAGGAATTCCCCTTGGTGATGATAAGTGTAATCCTACCTTCTTATATGAAAAAAATCATATTGAAGATCCTATTTTAGATTTCCATGAGTAATGTGGTCAAGACTTGAAGAGAGAGGCATTTGAGGAAGACTCCATGTCTAACCATGAAGTTATGGATGACCATCTCAAGCATGAAGTGGAATGTACTATCAAGAAAGAAGGTCAAGTCACTCCTAAATAAGTTGTAGTCCTAAGAGAGTTGCATAAGATTGAGATAGATGAAATAGATCTTGAATATGACACTCATGAAGTGGATGAAAATGACTTGGGGTAAAAGTTTGATTTCATGTGTCATGAGTTCGATCAGCTCGATAAGGTTACTCCTCCTCCCAAGAAGTTTACATCTAATTTGGATAATTCTTATAACAAACATATTGGTGATAGTCTCGATAAACATGGAGAAAGGTCTCATGTTGTAAATGAATATGAACTATGGAAAAATCCCAATGCCATACGCAAAGAGTTTGATAAGTTAGGTAAGTCTCTTTCTTCACCAAGAGATTATATATCTAATGATAAGGTTGTTAACGATACTAATGTTCATGTTGACAATTATTCCATCAAGCATAAGGATGAAGGTCATTCTAATGATAAAATATATGTTGTCATAAATCAATTTGATGATGCTAGTATCTAAGAGATTGTAGACATGGAAAGTGAGGGAAAGGCAGAAGTTATTTCACCTCAAGAAAAATAAATAGACCCAACTAATATTGAGCCATATATAAAGGTATTAGATCATTAATAAGAATAACTTTATACTTCCAACATCAAGTACAATCTATCATGGTAAAAAAAATTTCCATGAAGGACAAAGATGATAAGAAACTAAAAATGAATCTCTTTCAAGAGCTTAAAGATCTTTGCTAAGTTGAGGGTCAATTACTTGAGAAGGTGGATAAAGAGTTTCCCATAGAGGACAATGACCAAGATTGGGTGGACTATGCAAAGCTCCTTGATGAGCTTGAAGAACTTACAGCTAAAGAGAAACCTAATCTTATTGAGGACACTATGGAAACTAAAAATGAAAACCTTGTTAAATGACCATTGGAAGTCATAGCTGAGGAGCCATTTAAGAAAGTTTAAGATGTTGGGATGTAAGAAGAGTTAATTTACATAACTAGACTTTTTGGAGTTCCTTGGTTCTCATTGAACATCATGCCAATGAGGTTGGTAAACAACATAAATAATGTGGAGACATCAATGCCAAAGTTCAAAAGGTTACATGCCTCATTCATTCCTTCAATTCATGAGGCAAGAGAGGTTTAAAACTCCCCTTTGATATTGGAGGAAGTTTTCATCTCAGATTAGTTTGTCCTTAAGTCAATTTATTTAGTTTGTGTGTGTCCTATAAGTGCAAATGAAGCAAAAGTGTGCTTTTACTTAGTTTCTTGTCTTGTGTGTTGATTCTTGTCAGTTTTATTTTCTTTTATGTTTTATTCAATGCATTTATATGTCAAACCTATTATACATGTGACTCCATAAACCAATGGACATGATTAGGCAACTGGTCATGGCATATCAAGCATACCACCCTTAGGAAATCACTAAAAAGATTGACCATTTTTACCTCAAGCCAAAATGGGTAAACCCCCTATAGTCAAAATCTTGTATAGGGAATTTTTATAATGTCATAGGGTATGTTGTAATTCATTTTATGTCATTTTATATGTCGTTATAGTCTTAGTAATGGTACGATTTAATCCTTGTGCCATTTGAGATCTTAGGAGTCATTTTAGATTCATATATGCAAGTGGTATGTTTTCATGGTGTCCAAATAGTTGGGATCATGGAAAGGGTATACAAAATCCTTAATAAGTTCATTCAGAATTGCAAACATCTAGGAACAAGCTTTGTGAAGCCAGACCATTATTAGGATGTCATGAAGAACTAGAATGGACTGGTTCACTTGCGCATTTTATAAATATTCTTTAAAAGATTTGCATGACCATTAGACCATTTGTGATCAGTTTAATTAGTGAAAATATCATTATTTAGAAGTTTCATATCAATATGATTCTTTTATCTCAAGATCTAAACCTTGAAAGTTTAACTTGTCGAGTCTAAGGGGCTAGGTTATCCTGCACATCACATAGAAATAAGCAGACTAGCTTGTTTGAGAATTTTTTAAATGCACATTAGAAAACCACATGAGACAAAGGATTAAAACTCCATTAATTTATTTATGCCAAGAACATCCTTTAAAATTTTCATGCCTGTGTGAACTTCCTATCTCAAATTATAATCATGCAAAGTTAACTTGTATAATGAGATGTTTGCAAGAGTGTCAAATTTAATACACAACACAAATCCATTGGATTTCAAAGCATGACAATCTCTTGATGTCATTGATAGTCAAATAAACATATTTGGTATTCATGCAAATATCAAACTTAAGACATCAAAAATCTATTTGAGCTTAAATTTAATAGTTACACAAACATCAATGATGGTCATGTGAATGCCATTTGATGGGCACATAGATGTCAATTTTTAGCTCATGAAGTAGATGTTGGATTTCAAATATTGGGTCCAAATAGATTTTATGGTCCATTTTGTATCATACATCTTGATATGATGGTGTGAGATGAGTCAAAAGGTTAAAAAGCTCAAGAGGCCACCATGTGGCATACAAGCATGAAGCTGATAGAATGAAAGCAGATCTTGAGTACAAATAAAAGGATACCAAGTAGCACCAACTTGGATAAATATTAAAAAGTCATGGGTAGGATTGATGTCTATAAATTAATCATATAGATTAGGATCGATGGTGTTAGATGAGTCAATGGGTTAATAATCCAATTTGATTTTGATGACAAATGAAATCAAAGGCCGAGAAGCTAAGGAACTTCATGGAGATTATACACATGACAAGGGTTGAACTAGGGAAAGCTTTTCAAAATGAGATATGCCACCATTAAAGCTTGATCAAACACTATGAAGTGGACATAGTGATGTATTCAGGTATACACAATACAAAAGACCACCATTAAAACTTAATATGGACCTTTGGTTCAAAGATTTGATGGTTTCATTATCATTTTATGATTATGTTCACTTTATTTAAAGAAGGGTCCATGCATATAGTGAGTACTCAGTTCTTACAATGACATAATGGGTTTACTTGGACCTATTTGGATCAAGAAAGGGGATATTTAGTCTATTGGTTCCTTTTAACATAATTATTATAGGAAAAATAATAGTCTACAATTAGTTTTCCATCTATAGTGGAACTATGAAAAAGGGTCAAGTTCGAGCATGATCCTGTTTGGATAATAGTTAGAATTCCAAATGATTACATGAAGGCATACACATAGACCCCAATGATTTCATTTCCAAGACCAACTACATGCTAGGACCCTTCTCTCCACTTTTACATGCCATGACACACCAATTAGGAGTAGTTAGTACTAGGACAAATCTCTAATAGATTGATCTAACTACATTGATGCTAGGACCCAACTCAAAACAACTTGATCCCACCATTAAAACCATCAATGACAATTAATGAGGGAATAACATAGTTGTGAAATAGAATAAAGTGACTTGGATTAATCAAAAAGCTTGAATGAGAATAATTAAAAAAGTAGTTATAACTATGATCTAGATGAGTTTGAACTCATTTGATTCCCCTTTGGACTTCTCTTTTCCCACTTCTCTCTCAAATACTATAAGTAGCTTCCATTTTGGCCTTTGAAAAAATGTTCCACTCCATGTATGGTAGATCCCTACTATAATGATGCCATATTCTACCTTTGAACATTAATGTAAATATGATTTTGAGTTCTTGAAAATTTTTCTAAGTTTGTAAGTGATGTATGGTGATGCAAAGTGATAATTCTCTATCCTTTCTTCCGTTATCCTTTTATGATTATACAAGATTTTTTGTTATAATAGGTCATATAAAGTGGTGTCAAGTGTATGTGCCTATATTTTAAGTTTAAAATGATCCTTAGTGTTTGTAACTAGCCTATGGTTTACTTACATTAGATAGATCTCATGCATCTCACCTCCATATTGAAATACTCATGTTAGAATCCATAGGACTTGGAAGTTAGTTTTCGTGCCTTGTTTCTTAGTGAAAAAAGGTATGATGGTCATATGGAAGACATATTAGTGTATCAAACCCTTATATTAGGTTCACTTCATGCAAATTATAACTCTTTTCCCCATAATCAACTAGTTAAGTAAGTGTGAGCATTTCAAGATACATTCAGGGAGTTATCCCTTAAATCTAGAGGCTCACTTCCATTATAGGTACACCCACATACCTAGAAGTGTTCACTTGTTTCAAAAATATTAAAGATACTTGAACACCCTCTTCTAGGGTGAAAGATTTGGTGACAACAAGAACATTTGGGCATGCCATTGGCCTTGGGTCAAATTGACCTATGGGTTTATGGCACCATGGATAGGGGTATTCAATAGGAATGAGGAAATTGGCTAGCTAAAGCCAAATCCTTGGGCACCTAGGGAAATGGAAAAGGATGTCCTTAGAGGGACAAGATGAGAAATTAGGGACTAATTAGAGGGATGAAAGGGAATTAACTTCTATTTCTTCTTATAACTTTTACCTAGATCAACTTATGTAATAGTACTAGAATGGGTTGTGGTGGTGATGGTGGTAGGGCTCAATTAGGAAGTCTATAAAATAACTACAAGTGTCATCAAGGTGGTTGAATATAACTAAATTACACACACTGGTACATTTTTTTTGGGGTTTCCATTAAAACTATTAGAGTGAGAGTTATTGGAGGTGGTTGAACCTAAGGAAGGATTAAAGGGGGTGTCAATTTAGGAGCCATAATTCTTGTTGGTATTGTGAAGTTGGGGCCACTAGGATTTGAGTTAGAATAGGTCCCAAAATATTGGTTTTTTGTGTATTGAACATTAGGGGCTTCAAGGGATAGGAAACATAAAATGCTAAAGACCATAGGTGATCCATAAGGATGCCTAAAAATGGAATGGACCAAGTGGAGGGAAAATCAGACATGGGGATGTTGTACATAGTTGAATATACATGTATCTGGGTGAATTATGGAAGGGATGGAAGGGTAAACATGGGAGGCATAATATGGTTGAGCCTAGTTAGGATAGGGAAACTAAGGGTGATCCATAGGGCTATTGAGGGATGGAGGTAGTAGGGAAATGACTCTCCATAGGTTCCTACTGCTAGTCATGATTTGGGCTTGACTTAGGGATGCTACTGATGTCAAATTATAGTGCCTATGTAGTCAAGGGTCAATTATCTTGTGTTTATAAAGGTGGTTGATCTATATTAAAGACTAGTGAAGGAAAATTTAATGAAGGAGAGGGAGTTTGGAATATAAGGATAATATTCTTTAAAATTTTAGGTGTAATCATAAGGGTAATTTGAATGGATGGCCTAGGTTTTATTTGATTTCCTTTCTTCTTTTCTTTAAGCTTGGTTAACACATCCTTGTCATCATTAGGATTGAGGTGAATGCCATTATCAAGGTGAGGCACATAGATGTAGATGATGTTGAGTTGAGATTGGTACTTCATTGCATGGGCCCTAATGTGACCATTAAGGTCCCATTATTGGTGATCTGCCTTACCTAAGGTGTAAGAATCATTGCCTACCTCCATATTATACAATAGAGGTATATTATTGTATACATGATGGAAGATGATAATGGGGAAGGCTAGGGAATAATTATTATAGTGACTGAGGGAGTGGCCAAAAACATTTCCCACTAACTGACTGCTTATTTATTTCTTTGCGAATTGGCCTAGGACTTGATAGGATAGGTAGATAGGGGCCCTATGGATGTTTTCTACCTAAATTATGGTGTCATCATGGTTATACAAATAATACCCAATGGGGGCAAGGGATTATTTCATTTCATTTTAGAGTGGAGGCATGGTTGCCTAAATGATGTCCATGTAGACCATTGGGTAGAATGATTCATAGATATCTTGAATATGATTTCTATAGTGGTGGACATATAATTTTTATAAAATTACATGTACCACAATGCTCCTACGAATCAATGGTGGAAATGTATAATATTTGAACATTGGTGGTAGATATGATGTTAACCATTTAACTCATCTTGTATAAAGCTCTCCAGTCTGATCTTTTGATACTCCCTAATGAGTTAGAAATTGATCATACTTCATAGGTTTGAGACCTCCTCTCTTTTGAGAATTATTATTTGAAAGGGCACCCATAAAAGGTTCACATGGATGGTGTCATTATCCCTAAATATGTAATTTAGGAAGAGGATTATAATGTGAAACCCATTATTGAAGAGGTGGAAGGGTAGGTGTAAATGTCCTCTTTGTCAACTCATCATTCCTAGTTGATGGCCCATTTATTGAGGACCTCATATATGTTATGGGTATTGGCCCATGCATCTATTGTGCTAGAATCATATCTACTAGTGTAATCCAAAAGGTTGTACTACTGATTAAAGGTATCCCTTGAGATGTGTACAAATAGGTTTATTGAATTTCTTGAGTAATCTAGATCCCACATGTCTTAAGAACATGCTTATAATTTTGTAATAAGTTATCAAAGAGGTCCACGTAAGGGAATACCTCAGGGTTGGTTGTCACCTTATGTAATCTTGACCTACCTAGCAATATAATATCATTAAGGTACTTAATTTCATCATCATCCCCCTCCTAGTTTAGTATTTACATGTCTTCAATTACTTTGAAGACCTTGTTATAGTGGTTAAATGGCACCAAACTAGATGAGAAGTTGGTGTCCTGGTACTCAATCTCAAGTTTAGGGTTGGAGGATGAAGTAGCCATAGTGAGAAGGTTAATCTTGACAACAATAATATATAATTGAAGAGGTCTTGGAGGGAACAAGAATGATATAAAAATGAGGAGGTGAACTCTATGGAATTTCAAGAAATATTAATTAATCAAATTAATATAAGGACTTCTAGGGCTCCATAGATATCTCATTCATTAATGGACTTTAGTGGCTCACCCAACATGATTTTAAATTTTAGTTGGTATAATAATCCACCCATTCATTTCACAATCAATAATTAATTCAAGAATTTCAAACATACACTCTCCTATATATTTGGAGACTTTGACTTAAATTTTCTAATGAGGGCCCAGTTTCCCATTTATTAATGGGAGGAGAATGGTAGGACATGGATACCTCACACTTATGGTATCCCAAGTGGCTATAGGTTGTTTCATGTGTTTATCTCTAGTTGGTTTTATTTGTAATAGATTCCACCTAATGGAAGTCATGTTCCACACTTTTACTTTTTTGAGAGCTAGAATTAGCCACATGGAGTAGCGAGGTGACATGTGAGATCCTCTAATTGGATATTAAATATTATTATATCTTATTCTAATTATATTGGGTATCCTATGCCTTTTTTTAATTTATATGAAAGTGGCACATGATAATTTATCATGGGTCAAGATCTCTAGAGATCTAACATTTTTGATAGGTCTAGGAGATAGACACATTTGATAGGTTTCACGTGGTGCTTCCCCATTGGTTGGTACCTCTCATGATCTAACATCTCTAAATGGTCTAGGAGACTAACATATCTGATAGGCTCCATATGTAACTTCCACATTCATTAGGCTCTCTTATGATATAAAATCTTTGATAGGTCTAGTATATGGACACATCTGATAGGTGAGTGATCTCATTGGTCAATATCTCTAGGGATCTGACATCTCTAACATGTCTAGGATATTAACTCATTTGATAGGTTCCACATGTCACTTATCCATTGGTTAGGATCTCATACAAGATTTCATGAAAAGTGACTAAAGTAATATAAATCCACATAATCAATTAAAAGATCACCTGTTTATTGTTAAATATTCATGAAACACTGAATAGGACTCCTAGAGAGTAAGGCCCTAACAAAATAAACATAAGTCAAATTATGTGAAAAACATAGTTAGCAACAAAAAATGTTCTATGTATGCAAACCCTTTGTTCATTTAAAATGCAACAAGTAATAGACTATATTTAAACTTAAAAGACTATAGGGATTTTCAATAAAAGGCCAAATCTTCATCATAAACATCATATATCATTTGAAAGGTCAAGGTGGAATAGAGGTTCAAGGATTCTCAACATCCAAGGATAAATGAAAAAGGATTTGAAACTTTAGGAAATATTTGAGTTGAGAATTTTCAGAGGGGTCCCCTAATTTTCCAAATAAAGGGGGAGTGTTGACCATAACCAATAATGAATTTATGGAGAAAATGTTGGCCCAACATTTAGAACCCAACCTATAATAATCCAATATTAAACATAAAGATAAATAAGATTAACTCTATCTAAAATATTTTGAGTATGAAAGGTGCTCAAGTCTACTTCAAAAAGTAACATACTAGGAAATAGATCCTTCCAAGGTCACTTTGTGCATTGGTGTGGAATTCCTTATTTTATTTGATGGATAGATTCAATAATCTTAGGTACATCTAGGATAATAAATTACTTTTGAATTTGTATGCATTTTCAATAATTATAGAAAAGGAGAAAGGGCTTTATAATTGATATTTTGATATTTAGACATCTATATCCCTAATAGATAGTTTTGGTCTCATTCTTAGCCTTTCTCCATTTCTAGATAAGATGGAAAGTTTGAGATGGAGATTAACAAAATCACCCCTTATGAGGAATAAAATTTAACACACACACAGACACAGACACAGACACACACACACACACACACACACACACACACACACACACACACACACACACACACACACACACACACACACACACACACACACACACACACACACACACACACACACACACACACACACTTTCTTTGATTTGATATTTAATGTTTGACCTGGGATGGTTAGAGACTAGTGTAGCGAAGGCTGATGGTAATCTTAGTAGGCCTCTAATATCGTGATGAATTTTCACTATTTATTTTCTATCAAAGTGATTGTGATGCATTTGCATAGAGTATATATTTCATCAATTCATTTATTTAGTGTTGAATCGGTCTATTTTATTCCCTCAATGCTTCTCAGAGAGTTACCTTGTTTATCATAATGATAAATATTAGAGGTTTACCTTTTATTTTTGAATCATGGTACTATTTTTCACTATTTAGTCACCCTTTGAAGTAGTCATCATTTAACCTAAATTCATTTCCTCCTTACAAACCATTTTTATTAGATTTTCCATCCCATGAGGGGATACTAGGGAGAAAAACTATGACAAAGTTGACAAAAAAAGAATAGGGCACATGGAGACACAAAACAATAATCAAAACACATAATAGAAGCAAAAACGTAATGAAAGAAAAATAACCTAAGTATAATATAATATATACATTTCCACCCTCATGCCAATTATATTATGATGTTTCATTAGAAGGGATAGATGATAACTAGCACTTCAGGAGCTATCCATTCATAGGTAGTATGAGACCATTACCTTTGAGGTCCTTGAGGTGGAATATATGTTATCCAAGAAACTCTGAGATATGATATGTGCCAATCCATAATAGGTAAAAATTTGAGTTTTATCCCTTATTTTCATGGTAATTATCCTATAACAATAATGATTCAAAATTCCTAAAGGATTTCACTTTCGTTCTTTGGTCAAACCATCGTTTAATTACACCTTGGTGTTTATTGAAATTTTGGAGGGCCTCCTCTCGATCATATTATAGTTGGATGATATCTAATAGTCTTAAGTATTTCTCTACTTTCCATGTAATCTTTAATAAAATTATATTTATTTATTTTAATGGTAATTGGTAAGATAGGCTCTAACCCATACACTAGTAGGAAAGATGAACTTTTGAGGTCTTGTTTGTACTGGGTGTGATCAACCCAAAGGGCATATTTTAGAAATAATATCAATAATGGGATTCCTTTCATTAGGTTTCTTGATCACATAAATGAAATTATTATTTATATACTCTACCAAACTATTCCATTATGGTTAAAAATTAAATGAGAACCTCAATGTGACTTTATGTTCATATGCCCACTCAATAAACTCTGTAGATTAGAATGCAGGTCCATTGTCATAAAATAGTGATAGTGGTATGCCAAATTGGGTGATTATATTGTATTCTATAAATATTGTCATATCCTTGGTGCTACTATTATTGGTGGTTAATACCTCCATCCATCTTATGCTATAGTAAATGGTTATGAACATAAATTTATGTATGGATGAGGTGCTTGGATTGATAACTCCTATGAAGTTGAGTCCCCATTATACAAAGAATTTTACTTCAATAGTAGGTTGAAATGGCCTGGCAACATGAACCTCCCATTTGTAAAAGGATTGGCATTGGTGACATAAATGTACATGGGTATTTAATTATTTAAAAATAGTGGGCCAGTAATAGCTTTCATATAATATTTTGTGTGATGTTGCATTTCTAGAGGGATGGCCACTACCTAGCTTCTCATGGAAACTAGTCATAAAATCCTTGGATTATTCATTATATAGATAATTAATATAGATGTATTTGTAATTATTTTAGTAAAGGATTCCATTCATGATTATGTAATGAGTTGATTTAGCCTGAGGACCCTTTTGGGTAGAGTTTAGTCCAAGGTTGGAATTCCATAGAGAACATAGGGTGTGATCAAAGCATACTAATCTTGATAAAGTAAATATTGTTGGTCCACATGATGTATTTTAATATGGGGATCAATCTATGATTAAATAAATGATTCCCTAGCCTTAAATAAGATTATCTATTTTGATATTTAGGGTATAATTTTGTAGCTTGGTCATCCACTAGCCTATGTGCTCGCGTAAGTCATTTTTCATAAGCATAAGTTTTACCATCAAGTCTAGGATAATTATGTGCACCTTATTCCTAATAATGTAATGCTTAAATTTATTCACCACCTTAACCAAGGAATATGCATGTTTATAAAGGATATAATAATTAATCTTTGTATCTTCAAGAATTATGCTCATAACAGTAATTGGGTATTCTTGTCCATTCTACTTTTGAGTGAAGATGATGACAATGGTATGATTAGAAGAAAAAGAGTAGAGGTAGAAGTCCTTGCTGTAGTCAAGGCTTATCATAATTTTCACTTGAATGATGAAATCTTTAATGTCTTGTAATGCCTTCTTGGATTTAGTGTTCCATTCTACTTTATCTTCCTATTTCATCATGGTATTTAGGGGTTTAACAATCACAACAAATCCAAAAATAAAAATTTTCATGGAATTAATTTTCCAAAAGAAATATTCTAGTTCCTTTTTATTATTTTGGAGAGGGATCTTAGAAATAACATCAACATGATCATGGTTAATAGAGATAATGTGACTAAAAATATTCTTACCTTTGGTAACACCAATCACACTCTTCTTTGGATTTAAGGAGATACCACACCTTGTGCATCTCTCAAAATTCCTTAGGTCACAAATGTGATCTAGCCTATATTTGGAGAATATAGTAAAGTCATCCATATATATAACAATGCATTTACCTATCAGACCTTCAAATGTGAAATCCATGGTTCTCTAAACAAATGGATACTAAATTAATCAATCCAAATGGCATACATTCTTAGGTGAAAGTTCCCCACTTCATTATGAATGTAGTCTTGGGTTTATCTCTCAAGTTGATGATAACTTGGTTATATCTCAAGAATCTATCTAAAAGAGACATAATCTAGGATCTACTCACTATCTAAATTACTTTTTCCAAGAAAGGTAAAAATTAATTTTATTTATTATATACTTGCTTTAGATTTTGGAATTCCACATAGTTGAATTTGTCCATTTTTATTATGAAAATGTACCAAATTGGCTACCCAAGTGGAGTCGTAGACTAGAAAAATGATTTATGTCAACATGAGATTGTGAACCTCTTTGTGTATAAGTGGTTATAAAAATATGGTTTAAGGGTCTCTACCTTTGTTTGAAAGGTTTTTTATTTGGTTTGAGGGAGACATTATGCGTTATTACACTCACGTTGAAGATATTAAGATATTTTTTATTCTGAATAAATTACACACACACACACACACACACACACACACACACACACACACACACACACACACACACACACACACACACACACACACACACACACACACACACACACACACACACACACACACACACACACACACACACACATATCACCAACAACCTTATGAACTACTCAATCTCTTCTAATGTATAATCAGGGCCAATGTTAAGGTTCTAATGATGGTTAGGGGAACTAAGATCAATAGTCTTGAACTTTGTGTCTCGATACCTTAGCTTCTAAGATGGGTGTTTAAAATTATTGAGGTCAAACACTTGCTCAAAATATATCATTCCTTTTGGGATTCATTTTTATCTAAGGTTCATGATGTCATCATAGTCATAATATTTATTGCATAGATCATTTCTTTCCTTCTCACGAATGATCTAAGCTTTAAACACCCTAGTGTTGTTGATGAATTATAGGATATGTTGATCATATTTAAAGACATGATTTTTTTTATGTTATCTATAATAGAGGGGCAGCAGATAAAAACCACATAGAACTCCCTTAATCTCATGTCATATAGAGGTGATAGATTCATGTCAGATGTTTCCAATTAATCCACCACTTGGTTCTCCTCTTAGGGAATGGAAATAACATTAAAGTACATGAATGTTTATATCAAATACCATGCATAATGTTTGTACTTCCTAACATGGGAATTTTTTTCACTATAATTTTTTCCTATCTTGGTTTATGACTAGCTCAAAATCTCCAAACACCTTGAGTTCCTTGGCTCTACATTTCAAGTCCAATTGTAACCTAAGGATTAAGGCTTCATATTATTAAAAATTATTAGTATTTAGGAACTAAAGTATACAAGTTTCTAGGTGTAATTTTACCCATGGGTCAATCAAGAAGACCCCTACCTTATAAAATTATTTATAATGGGCCCTATTAAAAAATAGGGACTACAAACCTAAGATCTTGAGATTACTACCAGTTCCATGCTTAGTTGGTTCTATAGGGAGGGTTTAGATTCATAGGTATAAGGATACAAAATTCACATTTTCATTCAAAACATTATATTTTGTGATGATGTGTTTCATCCTAGGTTCTTTATATACTGATTTTATTTTCCACACATCTTCAAGGTAATCACATATGAGAAAAGTTAGGCTCCATGTACCCATTAAAGGTTTTAGACCAATCCCTACTGAGAAGCAATTTTTAAGCTTCATGGATTTATATCACTTGGATGTCTATGAATTGTTAAATCCTAGGCTCAAAATGTAGCTAAATATGGATATCTAAAATCTCACCAACTATCTTAACCTATGATTTATCAAGATGGACCACCACCTTGTCTAATTTGATAGGGACTAACCCTAACATCTCAAAAATTATTATAGGCATCACATTAGCTGAAGCTCTTAGGATGAATAAGAAAGTATGAAAGTTCTTCCCAAATAGTTTGATATTCATGTGGAATGGAGGAATTTTAGTTTTTTTCTTATGGATGACCAATTGGTGTGGGCCATTTTTTTTTAGTTAGGTCACTCTTCTATGACTTCAATAAAAGGTATCATTATTCAGTGATATGGGTGAGCTCATGAAATGTTATATTTTATTTTATTTTCTTCCTGTCTTATGCTATGTTAGACCCTTCCTTATTTTGAACTAGTTGGGTCTTGTAGGAGCTTTTGACTCATTAGGTTTTGGAGGTAGTAGGTCATTCCTAGATTTGGGATCAGGAGGGGTATTACCATTATTAAAATGAGTATAGGAGGTGAGGAGTTATTACTGTCTAATTCCTAAGGGTATAATTACTATTTTATAATTTTGAAAACAAGTATAACTCACTTATAATTTCCTCTTTTTCATTATCTTCTTGGTTTGGAGCTCCCAAGTCTCTAATATTATTGCTTTGTTTGAGGGTTTAGCAGAATTGTATAATTTTGAGTGGTTTAGGACCACCTCATATTCATCCATCTATCATTGGAAGATATCAAAGGCACTAAAAATTTATATAAAATTGAATTCCCCATGTTGGGATATGTTATTCACCCAAAACTAGTTTGGGAGGGCTATCTCACAAATGTTGATCTAGGGTAGCTTGTTAGGTGATGGATTTGGTTGATTATTTGGGTGATTGTAGGATTTGTTGTGCTTTTGGTAGGAAAGTTTTTAGTTGGATCTCTCACCATTAGCATTTACCATTTATTTATAGAGACCTAAGAAATTATTTCTTATATTTTGTACCATATGTTGGATACTATCCAACTCATCATTGGTAGACTCCTAAGGTATGATTTGAAGATTGTTCACAATAAAAAGTAGTGCCTTACTATGGGTATAAGGTGTTAATTAAGTATTTAATATATAATAAAATATAGGTGTTGGGAAACATGGCTTTCCTTAGTGGAAGTTAGTTTTATCACTGGTATAGGTTGGCGAATCAAGACATTTGGTTCACATTGGGGATGAGGTTTAAGGTAAGAAAACTTAGTAATGCATTCAGAATGGGCACTAGTATTTAACCTTGGGGGTTAAGTTATCCATATAAATTGATGGATTCAACATAATCCATGGGTAGGTCTATTATCAAGGGATATCATCTCAAAAACAAGGTCTTTTAGGGGTCTAGGGCGTTTTTATACATTTTGAATGCTAGTTGAGCATTAGGTTCATAAAGTTTTCTGACCTAGATATACATATTTTGGAACCTAGCATTGAAATTATGATGGAATAATTTGATTCCCACTTAATACATGAAGAATATTAATAAAGGAAACTAGGGTTGATAACTTGTTTGAACTAAGATAGAAAGTTATTGTTAAATTACTCCCATATTATGATAAAGTATTTCTGAATATTGAGGAAGCAATCATAAGGTACATCTGTTAAAGTGAATGGAAATAGCCTACAAATTAAAACCTCATATTCAACATTTAGGAGCCTAAGGGTGATTTTATATGACGTCACATACTCTTATACCATCCATCCTATACTAGGTTTGAATTATGGGAGGTACCTTTCTATATTTTTGGGAAGGTCATGAACAACTTTGGGGACTTTGATAACTGACTCGACTAACTAGGCCATGAGGGTAGACATTAAAGGTAGTCTATTTTGGGTAGAATAAGGATGAAATAGTGAAAAAAAATATATGTATGAATATATTTATACAAAATTGATCTCTTTTATGGAATTACAATAGAGAAATTATTAGTCTACCATGATCAAACCTAGATCTAGTGATATGTGTAGTAGTCTCTAGATTGTTCAAAGGTAAACTAATGAGTAAAGATTTATTTATCAAGAGGTCCCTTCTATAAAAAAATATTTTTTGTGTGTTTGAAGTAAAAAATAATTGATAAAGTGTAAAGGAGGATCAATAAGACTTAATAAATAAAATATTCCTTCTAGGAAAAGATTCATATTAATAAATACTTGTTAACACTCCAAACTACACCCTAGGAGGAAGTTGTTCAGACCTACCTTTAATTTTGGGTTAACATAGGATTATCTAAAGGCTATGGGTGACCTATGATTGGGATAAACCTCTATTTTATGGGGGTAGCTCCCCCAATACATCCATTATGGATCAAATACTAAGCCTAATAATTTTTGGGGTGAAAAGGGATAGATAAATACATCAAATTGAAACCTATACTATTGTGGGTGATGCACCAATATTATTTATCCACTATATTTGACATACTAAAAACAATAATGAACAATACATGAATTAAAAACTCTCTGTATATACTAATATACATTAGTAATTCACAAGAAGTTTATGGTAGAAGGATACAACTTGGAAGTGATGGATGAGAGGTCTGTCTTGAGACACTTCCAACCAAATTACAATTCAAGTACATTCACCAAACTTTGACACATCATATGATCTACATAAAATAACATATTAACATATAGGTGAGGTAAAGACCTAAAAATAGAGAAATATTATAACTTATGAAAATAAAACAAGAATATAAAACACTAGAGATTAACATGTAGAAGTTGGAATATTCTTTGTATTAGCTCAAGAGGTGATAAGGTACAAGCTCAGGTATTTTCTCATACCCAGTCAAGGGATGAATATAATGGCATTAGAGACTAAATATATAGAACCATGAGATGGTGAGAGATGGAAATATGGCATGGAGGTGACATATGTTATGGATGACTATAATCCACTCAAACAATAGTTATAATAGCTCTCATAACACCCTCCATGTGTTGTCTTCATGGTTGGTGGTTTTCAATGAGATTTTTGGGCATTAAGGTGGAGTGGTGGAGGATGATTAAAACATGGTTGACCCCATGAAGAGAATATGTAAACCAACCTAGTCAATCACTCCCTTCCTTAGTAGTTAAAAATTTGGTAATATGCTCTAGTTGGCCTTCATGGGTTATTAAGCAACCCACCTCCTTCTTGCTTGTTGATTAGGCTCAATAAACTACCTCAATATTCCATAATGGCCATGAGAAGTGTGTTTGATGAGCTTTATGAGGATATTAAATGAATTTTATGACCTAAATTAACTCATATATCATCTGTTCTATGCCCAAAAGCATATTATTTAGTTGGCCAAGTAGTCCTACTAGGTAATTAGGCATAGTTTCTTAGTGCTACCTATTTATATGGCCATGAAAACCTACATAAGACCTTAATAATAGGTGATTTATCATTTTTCAATTTTCAATAAGAATATTATTCCATGGCATGGATTTTATACTAGTGTAAACCTACAACATTTGTTCAATTAGGTGACTAGCTCACCTCTCACAAGCACTTGTAGACTAGCTCTTTTGCTTAGACTTGAAAAAGCCTTTCTAATGAAATTTATGAGCTGTTTATGATTTTATAGGGTGAAATATGCTTCAAAATACCTTATTCCATGATTTGAAACTCTCATCAAGTTATGTATCATATTTTCATCACTAAACCTTAAAAAAATAAAGTTTTTGGGGAGTTTGTACAACTATTTTTATATATTTATGTCATGTATGGGGTATCCTATAAGTTTAATATGATATTCAAGTATTTCCCAAGTCATCCCAATTCATTTGGATGCAAATTATTATTTTTCTTCTCCATCATGTCACTATTAGGGTTTAGAGAAAGTGTTAGAGGTCAACCATCTTAATAATGGTTAATAGAGTATAGTCCTCCAATCCAAAACATTTTTTAAATATTTCTATCCCATAGACCCCCTTAAAACTCATAAAGGGATCCTTATCCAATTCAAGTTGTACAGTGATATGTGAGTGAAAGTTGGTGGTGTTTGAGCTCCTTGCTAGGCATTCTATGTAGGTTGCAGTCTTAGGGATTGTTCATAGAGTTGGTATCATAAATACCACTCCTTATTTCATATATTTTAAGTGAATAGGGGTTCCCAACTCCACCTAATATAACATGGCCTGATAAATCTTGCTTGGTGAGAAAAGAGTGTTTGAATTGATAGCTCGAGGTGGAAGACTTAGGGTAGTATAGTTTGAGAGAGATAATAAGACAAATATAAAATTTGAATTGATTTATTCTATCCAAAACATCCTCTTTAGGATGTAAATAATACTCATACACATATTTATGACCTTTGGCCTACCATGGGTGTTGGAGTCTATCACTCAAATTGAGGTGGGGTCTTGAGGCCTAAAGAGGGTTTTAGGCCTTGTAGGCCTAAAATAAGTATAAGAATTTTGTAGATGGATAGGTTACTTCAAATTAAACATGTAACCTTACTAAATTTAAATACCATCTTCTATACTTTCCCTTAGCTACCCTGACCACCATCTAATTCCTTCTCTCTTAGGTTTTTCTTGAATGATATTATCTAGCCTGAATTATTTGATCACTTGGTGTTATTAGAGAATTGATTAGTTACTTCTATTTTATTTAATTTTTATGGGGTTAAAAATTATGTCACATGATTCCATAACCTTGAAACACCTTTGAGATGAGGATTTCCTTTAAAATTGCTCTCTATATTCTTCTTATACCCTTACAGTTAGGCCTAAGGTTTATGAGTAGTTAGGATTATGTAGCCCTAAGGTCTTAGTTTGGTGCCTTCCTTATTCAATATGAGATTCATATAATCTTGAAAACATTTTCTATGCCTTTTAACTTACTTATATGATGTTTTAAAATCCAATATAGCCTCCATAACTATACATGTCTTCACTTCCTATTAACATGCATGTTCACATCAGTTTTAGGCCTAATAGGCCTAATTAGGCTATCAAGCCTCCCTTTTGGCTACCTCAAAGGATCAAAGATCAATATATATTGAGATATTTAAGAGAAAAAAATTTATAGGCACCTATTTACACTCTAATACATCAATTTTTCATAGGGTTCAACACACTTTATCTCTCTTATATGACCCTACTTGTAGGTGGTAATTAGGCCTACCTATTTTGACTATGTGGGAGAGAGTGGAATTTTCTCTTCATGATAATATCCTCTCCATTTATCAACATATCTCATATCTTATATGGATTTATCAGCCTTAATTTACTCTTCTCACCTTGAAAACACCCTATACATGATTGATGTTTAGCTTGTCTTACTTCTAGAGTCAAGCCTGTAAATGGCAGTTCTAGGCTTCTTGATTGAGTGTTCATTTGAGAGATGGGACAATGTTTCATTGTTATCTTGAATAACAAAAATATTATTATAAAATTTAATTATTATTTATAATCCTTTGGATATATTCATAACCTTGTCACTCTATTAGTGTTCTTCCAACCCTATAGTTGTAGTCAATGTTCTTTCAAAAACTTGACTAACCCTATATTATTAAGGGGAGTTGGTTTTGTTAATACTTGATGGACCGTGATATATGTTTAGGTATCAAGTATAATCATAAAGGTCATGAAGATAATGGGATATATATATATATATCCCATTATCTTCATGACCTTTATGATTATACTTGATACCTAAACATATATCACACCCATCCAAAAAAATAACACCTCATTTTATTGGTCTATCGAAATAGGCCAATAGGTGCCCAAGTGAGGGCTTGTCTCTCAAAGACTTTAAGGATGGAAAAGGTTCCTGAGTGCAGGGTAGTGAGGATTATGAGAGTAAAAGTATAGATAATGACTATAATATGGATCTAATTCATGTTTTTAATTAAATTTATGGTTCTTCATAACCACTATAGTGACACCTTGTTCATACTTATCAGGAGATCAGATTACACACATGGTAGTCACATTGGAGCAAAGCTTGATGAGGTTATCTTATCATCTAGTGGCTCAAATAAGTATTGGAGGTAGATAATATTTGAGTGGACTATAGATAACCTATTATCCATCTCAAAACCACCACTCACTTCCCTTTTATGCATGGAATACTTTATAACTTAAATAAATACTGCCATATAACCTAAAAATGTGATAACCTAGACATTTCCTTGCTTTTTACTGATCACATGTGTGAAATAGTAGTGGGGGATGATGTATATGGACTATGAGGACCCATGGAGGAAAAATAAAAACACTAATTGAATCAAACAGACCAAAATTACACTGAAACTATTACAAATTTGATCCCATACATAAAGGAAGAAGATAACTATGATTGCTTAAATTCTTAACTATTATTCATAGAGTATATGCCATGAATCTAAAAAATAATTATAATAATGAAAAGGTCATGAGACCCCCTACATATGAAAAAAGTCTTGGCTATTCACCTTATCTCTCTTGTTTATATCATTCACAAACTTGATTGGATCTTATGAGCTGTCAGCGAGATCAATGGAACAAATGGACTAGTTTTTGGCTCTTCTCAGTTTGAAAGTCCTAGATTTCCTCACATGATGTTTGAACTAAGTCTCCTTTGAATATTTATGACCTTACCTAAATTTGACATGTCTGTAAAATCTTTAAACTCTTATAAACCCCTCCTTTTTTGCTTTTTTTCATATTTTTAGTTCCTTGAAAGGCCATTGGAAGATGAGAGGATGGAAAATAGAGGTCAAAAAACATTTCAAATTAGATAGTGTGAATTAGGAAGTTGAGGGATCACATTTTCACACATATGAGGCCCATTTGTTGAATGAGATATGGGTTTGGCTTCCAAATGGAGACCTTTTATGCATATGAACACTTTGTCATGATAATATAGTGGAAATGAAACCTTTTAAAGATCCCATAATATAATGTGACACCCAAAATGTACCCTTTTTAAAGGATTACAATGAAATTTGGACCATATAGCATGTTTAACAATCATTTAATGAACTTTGGGGTGTATGAAGGTTTGAAACTTGTTTGAATTAGCTACCATAGAAGACAAGCTAGGATATAGTTTATACTTCATGTTATGACTCAACAGAGGCTTGGACACCCCTCACATCTAATAGTAATGCCTCTATTCAAGAAATAGATTAAAACATGCCTAAATACAATGTGAACTAGAAACCTTAAACTTTCTAAATTACCTTAGTTTTTGCTAAGAGACCTTAACTTTGTCAAATAGGGTTTAAACCATTCACTATGATTCAAATACCTTTGACCCTTTTCCACTCATTCAGGGACCATCATGAAAAATTAACATACCACTTAAGGAATCCAAATATGATATGACATGTAGATATTTATAAGTAATGTCTATTACATACTGTGACACCTCATATAATGTTAAAAAACATACAAAGGAGAAAAAAAAAGACATCAAAATGCATAAAGATCACCATATACGATCTTGGATAGGGATCATGGAAAAGTTTTTGATTACAAGGGGTTAATTATTGGCTTGGGAAGACAAAATATAAACATATTTGTTGACTCACAGGGGATGACCAACCTTCTAGTCAAGGGAACCCACTATCTCTCCATGACAGTCATGAATCAAACTAAAATGATCCCTACATTTGGACTGATAATCAGACCTCAAGGACTACCATAATGTCACACATATAAGGACATGAAAATAAAAAACACCTAACACCTAATAAATAAATAAGACATGACACTAAAGTAACTAAGGATAACACACTACACTTATGTTGACACACCTATTGGAAACTAGACAAAGACATTATACTATAAACAACTAACCTGAACATAACCTCTTTATCCTCTAAGATCAAATGTGTAGCTCCTTTAATCACCATGGCACCATGAGGTCATATTATCACGTGTATTTCTCATTGAATTATAACTTCACTTGTATTTAGCGATGCTGGCATGATCATAACCTCTTATAATTGTAATTAGACCTTATTATTCCATCCTCATGTGCATAGGCTAGATATATGAATCAACTACATAGTCATATTCATTCCAAAATTTCCTAATTTTCATGAAAAATATTATCTCTACCTTAGCATAAGCTTCTCTTGATCATTATGAATAGTTTGAGGTGGCTCTTATGGTATGCTTGGAGAATTAATTTCAAAAAGTCTTGCTTCATGGTAGTTTAAGACCATGGAAATTTATTTATATTCACCAAGAGTGAAGATACATATATGACTAGGATGAGGGAATGATATCCTTATTTTAAGACATAAAATAAGTCTTATTCACATGAAATAGCCTCTTGGAATGGAATGCTTAGAGAGTTGCCTTGATTATGTTTGGTGACATTACCTTCCTTAGCTTGAACTAGATCATGACATGCCTATAAAAGGGATTAACTTGATCTTATGATATCAAATAAGTCTCTTCACTAATCCTCACATGATTCTAGTTTGCTTGGACTCACTTCAAGTTTGATAGTGGATGATTTGGGAGTTGGCACATCATAGCTTGACAAAGATTTTGAAACTTTACCTCTTTGACCATGCTCATGAAAATTGAATAAAATTTCTTCCACCTCTGATAGATCATTAAGAGCTTAATCATCCACTAATACAACCTGATCATCTTGAATGACATCAAGGTTACCTTTATGAATATTTTTATAGGCTATTTTTCACCTTTCTTGGCCACCTAAAACCTATTAAGGGTTGTTCCCTTGTTCTGAAATGATTGGAAATTAGATAATGACTTCATTATTATACTCTTTAGGATTTTCATGATGAAGAGAGTCTTCCATGTCATCAAGGAGGTCTTGAAATTCACCTTCCTCTTGGTAAAAAAATACATTCTCTTTGATAATCATATTTCTCACCTTGAAGTTCATCTTCTTCTACATTCTTGAAGGTTGAGTTGTACCTCTCTTCACCAAGAGGTGTACCAATGGAAATTTATTCTTCTATCCCACTTAAATAACCTTCATAAATTTCCACCACAACTTAACCTTTTTCACTTACCTCCTCAAAGATAGGATCTTTTTCAATGAGTGGAATGAAATATCCTTGAAAGATTTCTAGAAGAGAGGTCATGTGTGCTTCATTCTTCTCATTCAATTTCTCACTTTTGAAAACTAGCACCTCATTCTACTTCTACAACTTCTATTGAATGGAACTCCATGATGAGAATGCTATGGATTCTTAAGGAGGGGGTATGGGGATCAAATGTTTTCATATTTATACTTAACTTTAACATATTGGTATAGGTTTGACTCACATCCCTTTCCCCATGACTCCACTACTTGTTTTCAGGTTGAAAAATTAAATATAAGAGCTTCTTCTATTATATGTGTTATAAATTTTAGAATGAATGAATCCACCTTTTCCTACAATTTCCCTACTCTTGTTGCTGGCATTGATTGAAACAAGTGTTCATTTATAAGTTTAACTTATCTATCTAGGTGAGCTTCAAAGTCAAGTCTCAACTGATCAAAGATATCCTCAAGCTGATTGGGAAGGGAATGGATCCACAAGGTTTGATCTAAACCATGAAACTCAACCCTCTCAACACACACTTATTTTTTCCTTTATATAGTTTCTTAGATGGATATCCAAGTAGGGAAGGCTTGAGTAGTCGATGCATAACTTGGAAGGTTTTGACATTCACTTCCTTGTGTGATTTGAAGGATGGGATGCTCAATAATAAAGTAATATGGAATAGGGAACGAAACATAAGGTTGATGATATTGGACTCAGTACCCCTCATGTCCCACTAGCTTATATTATACATTTGAAAATAGACCACCTACATCTAATATATCAGTATTTAACCTTGACTAATTCTTTTTCATAAGAGATGTCCACTCCCTCTTATATTTTTGTAACAAGGCTCTCATACTCATAATACTATGCCTATGAACTTCTTGGTCATAACCTCTTTGTGTGTCAATCCAAACCATGTACTTCTCATAACTCAAAAGAGTTTTTTTAAGGCTTGAAATAGATTGATTTGGGACATGGTTAGGCTCATAAAGAGGTTAAGGGTGGTATTATTGGTAATAAATAAGATCATAGGACTGATATAATCCATCATGTTATTGATAGGGGTCAATGTAAGGTTCATAGGTCTCATAATGGGGTTGGTATGGGTCATAGTAAGGCTGATAAGGAATTTCAGGACATACATCTTCTCCATATCTATCCATTACACATCATGAAAAAAATGAAGATAAAAATGAACCATAAAAAATATATTTCTTACCCTTGAGTGAATACCTCCTAATCACCCCTTTTGGCATAAAAGTTTGATTGTAAATTTGCTTCCCCAATACTTGTAGGTAATTGAGATCATTGAATGAGAATGGGATGTTGTCAAGGCTTCTTGAATCTAGTCCCACAAGGCATGCCAAAACTATTAACACTCAAAACTACACCTTAGGAGGAGGTTGTTCAGGCCTACCTCCAAGTTTGGGGTAACATAGGATTAGCCCAAGGTTGTGGGTGACCTATGGTTGGGATAAACCTCTAGTTTATGGGGATAATTCCCTTGGTACATCCATTATATCTCAAATCCTAATCCTAATAATTATTAAAATGAAAATGGGTAGATAACTACATGAAATTAAACCCTATAATACTGGAGGTGATGCACCAATATTATTTATCCACTCTATTTGACCTCTTAACAACATTATTGAGCAATACATGAACTGAACACTCTCTCCAAAGACTTATACACATTAGTAAATCACATGAAGGTTATGGTAGATGGATAAAACTTGGAGGTGATAGATGGGAGGTCTACCTTGAAACACTTCTAACCAGATTACACTTCAATTATAATCACCAACCTTTGACACATCATATGACCTGCATAAAATAACCTACTAGCATCTAGATGAGGTGAGGATTTGAAAAGGGAGAAAATTTACCAATTATTCATATAAAATAAGCATATAAAACACTATAGACTAGCTTGAAGAAGCTACAATAATCATTCTACTAGCTCAAAAGGTGACATGGTACAAACTTAGGTAGAGTTTCCTCATCCCTAGTCAAGGGATGAATATAATGGCCTTATATCCTCAATATATAAATACATGAGAAGGAAAAAGAGGGAAATATGTCATGGAGGTGACATGTATATGTCATTAATTACCATAATCCACTTAAACAATAATTACAATAGATCCTATAACTCCCTCTATGTGTTGCCTTCATGGTTGGTGGTCTTCAATGAACTTTTTGGGAGTTGAAGTGGAGTGGTGGAGGACAATTAAAAATTATTTGACCCCATGAAGATAATTTTTAAACAAAATTGGTCAATCACTCCCTTCAATGGTAGTTAAAAATGTGGCAACATGCTCTAGTTGGCCTTCATGGGTCATTAAACAACCCATATCCTTCTTGCATGTTGACTAGGCTCAAGAAACTACCCCAATATTCCATAATGGCCATGATAAATTTACCTAATAACATTTATGAGGATTATCATGACTTTTATGACCTTCATTAACTCATATAACAACCCTTATATGCCTAAACCATATTCTTTAGTTGGCCAAGTAAGATTACTAGGCAATTAGGCCTAGTTTCCTAGTGTTACCTATTTGTATGGCTATGAAAACCTACATAAGATGTTAATAATAGGTGATTGATTATTTTTCATGTCTGAACCATCATATTATACCATGAAATTTATTTTAAAATAGTGTAAAATTATAATCCTTGTTCAATTAGGTGACTAGGTCACCTCTTACTAGCGCTTGTAGATTGGTTCTTTTGCTCAAAATTACAAAATCCTTTCTAGGGAATTTTGTGAGAAATTTATGATCTAAAAGGGTAAAGTATTACTAAAAATACATTATTCCATGATCAACAACTCTATGCAATTTTTTTACCCTATTTTCATCACCAAAACTTGCAAAAATAAAGTTTTTAGGGGGTTTGTACAAACTGATTTCATGGATGGGGTCTCCTCTAAACATACTATGAGATTAAATTATTTCTCAAGTCATCCCAATGCATTTGGATGAAAATTATTCAATATCTTCTCCATCAGGTCATTATTAGGGTTTAGAGAGGGTTTTGGAAGTCTACCATCTTAATAATGGTTCATAGAGTATAGGCCTCCAATCTAGAACCTTTTTACATGGATGTATATCCTATAGACCCCCTTAACACTCTTGAATATATCTTGGTCCAACTCAACTTATACAATGATGTAAGAGTGAAAGTTGGTGGTGTTTAAGATCCTTGCTAGGAATTCTATGTAGGTTATAGTCTTAAAAATTGTTCATATATTTGGGATCCTAAATAACACTCCTTATTCCATGTATTTTTATTGCATAGGGGTCCCCAATTTCCCCTAAGAAAACTTTTCTAGATAAATCTTTCTTGGTGAGAAAAGAGTATTTGAATCAATAGCTTGAGGTGGTAGACTTAGGGTAGTACAATTAGAGAGAGATAATGAGACTAATATGTTATTTTAATTGATTTATTCTATCCAAAAAATACTCTTCAAGACATAAATAATAGTCATACACCTATTTATGACCTTTATCCTACCATGGGGGTTGGAATATGTCACTCAAATTGAGGTGATGTCTTGAGGCCTAAGTATGGATTTAGGCCTTATAGGCCTAAACTTATCCAAGAATTCTATAGGTGGGTTGGTGACTTCAAAGTAACAATGGAAAATTAATCCATATAAATTTCATTTTTTTTTACTTTCCATCAGCTTCCCTAACTACCATCTAAGTCCCACTCTCTCTTAGGTCTTTCTTGAATCTATTGTCCAGCTTGAATTATTTGACTAGTTGGTGTTATAAGAGACTTGATTAGTTACTTATATTTTAATTATTATTGATGGGGTTTAAATTAATGTTTAATTATTCCATAAATTGGTAAAACCTTTCATATTAGGTATTCCTTCAACCCTACACTTTTTATTCCTCTCATACCCTTACAGTCAGGCCTAGGGTTTATGAGTAGTTAAGCTTGTGTAGCCTTAAGGGATTAGTTTGATACCTTCCTTATTAAATTTGAGACACATATCATATTTAAAAAATTTTATATTCATTTTAAATTCATCCTATTATGGTTTCAACTCTCATACATCCTCCAAAACTATAAATGTCTTCACTTCCTATTAGCAGGCCCATTCACATTAGGTTTAGGCCTAATTAGGCTACCAAGCCTCCCTTTTAGATACTTAAAAGGACTAAAAGTCAATTTATATCAATATATTTAATATAAAAAAGTATTATTCCCCTATTTACACTCTAACAATTCACTTATTCATAGGGTTAAACACAATTTAGCTTTCTTATATGACCCTGCCTATATGATGTAATTATGCTTGCCTATTTTAACTATGAGAGAGAGTGGACTTTTCTCTTCATGAAAATATATTATAAATTTATCAGAATATCTCATATATTATATGGATTTATCAACCTTAATTTACTCTTATAACATTTAAAACACCCTAGACAATATTGATATTCAACTTGTCTTACTTCTATAGTTAGGCTTAGAGATGGCAATTCTAGGCTTCTTGACTGAGTGCTCATTTGAGAGATGGGATAGAGTTTAATTATTAAAATGAATTAAAAAAATATCATGATTCAATTTAATTATTATTATAATCCTATAAATATATTCATAAACTCATCACTCTATTAGTGTTCCTCCAACCCTGTAGTCATAGTTAGTGTTCCTTCAAAACCTTGACTGAGCTAATCTTCTTAAGGGGATTTGGTGGTGTTAATCCTTGATGGAACATAATATATATATATCTACCATGATATTTATTACATTTATGATTATTATTTATCTTTAAACATATCTAACACCCATATAAATAGCCAACACCTCATTTTCTCGATCTACCCAAATAGGACTATTGGTGCCTAGGTGAGGGCTTATCTCTCAAAGGCTTTAAGGATAGGAATGGTTCCTAAATGTATGGAATTGATGATTATGAGGGAAAATTAAAAATATTTTCCATAATATTAATCTAATTCATGTTTTCACTTGACTTTATGGTTCTCCATAGCCACTATAGTGACACCTTGTTCATACTTGTCAGGAGATCACATTACACACATGACAGTTACATTGGAGTAAAGCTTGATAAGATTTTTTGATTATTTAGTCAATAATATTAGTATAAGAGGAATATAATATTTTCATGGACTAAAAATTACCTATTATCCAAATTAAAATCACCAACCACTTTCCTTTTATTCATAAAATGCTCTACACCCTGAAGAAACACTACCATGTAACCTACAAATGTGACAACTTAAACATTTCCTTGCTCTTTAGGTTTAAAACATGTGAAAAAATAGTGTGGGATTATGGATATGGACTATGATAACCCATAGAGGACAAATAAAAATATTTATTAAATTAAACAAACTAAAATTTCACTAAAACCATTATAAATATGACCCCTCCATAGAAGAAGAAGGCAACTTTGACTGATTAAATTCTTAACTATTTTTCATAGAGTATAGGTCATGAATATATTTACTAATTATAATAATGAAAAGGTCATGATTTCCCTTTCCTTTACCCAAAGTCTTGTATCCTCACCTTCTCTCTCCTATACGTACCATTCACAAACTTGACTGGCTCTCTTGAGCTGACAAGGAACTCGATGAAAGAAATAAACTAGTTTTTTGCAATTATTAGCTTAAAACTCCTATATTTCCTCAAATAATATCTGAATTAAGTCTCATCTTAATATTTATGACCTGAATTGACTCTGACATGTCTGTACAATCTTGAAAATTCTATAAAACCCCTCATTTTCTTTTTTCATGGTTTTAGTTCCTTGAAAGACCGTTAGAGGATGAGATGAGGGAACATAGAGGTAAAAAAAAATTTAAAATTATATGGTATGGTTTGGTAAGTTGAGGGGTTGCATTTTCACATGTGTGGGGCTTATTTGATGAATGAAAGATGGGTTTGGCTTCTAAAAAGAGACCTTTTAAGCATATGAACACTTTGTCATGACAATATGATGGAAATGAAATCTTTTTAAGATCCCATAATACAAGGTGACACCCAAAATGTATCATTTTCAAAGGTTTACAATGTAATTTGGCTCATCTAGCATGTTTGACAATCATTTGATGACTTTAGGAGTTTATGAAGGCTTGAAATTTGTTTGAATGTGTATACCATAAAAGACAACCTAGGATAAAATTTAGACTTCATTTTATGACTCAATTGAGGCTTAGACACCCCTCACACCTACTAGTAAGTCTCTCTTCAATAAATAGATTAAAATAGGCCTAAATGCAATATGAACTAGAAACCTCAAACGTTCCAAATTGCCTTAGTTTTTGCTAAGAGACCTTAAATTTGTCAAATAGGGTTTAAACCATTCATTATGATTCAAAGACCTTTTACACTTTTCCACTCATTCAAGGACCATCATGACAGCTTAACATACCACTTAAGGACTCCAAACATACTATGACATGAAGGTCTCTGCAAGTAATGTCTAGTACATATAGTGACACCTCAAATAATGTCAAAATTCTTACAAAGGAGACCAAAGATGACATCACAATGCATTAAGATCACTATATATAATCTTGGATAGGTGTCATGGAAACATTTTTAATTGTATTGGTTGATGTTTATCTTGGGAGGCCAAACTATCAACATTACTCTCTATAGGAGGACCTCCTTCTAGTATCATCTATTATCTGGTCTAAAATATAGCCCCAAGATACTTATGATATTAAGTTCTTCAAGTGAAATTTGGAACAATAAGGGAATGTCATCCTCCCATTTTAGGATTAATTCAAGATAAACTAAGGGCATGGTATATAGGTATTTAGATCCATGATGTAGCTTGCTTGAAAAGAGTTTCTGAGAGGTGTAGTGATACCACTAAGGATCCAATACTCATCCTGACGAAGAGGTCCTAGCCTTCACTAAGTTTAACCAATTCTAATCTTAAATGCTACCAGGATTTACTTCACCAATTTATAAATTAAATGGATGGAATTTTTTATCTATTAAAATAAACATAAAAATGGGAGAGTAATGTAGGGAAGAAAAGGATGCTTCCTAAATAGAAAAGATGTTAATATTTCAAGAATATTGTTATGTGCCCAACCATAGTTACAACACTATGTTAAGTTTCACAAGGGGATCAAAATCATCATCACACAAGGAATGAGTCTAAGGAAAAATTAAAGGGAATTATTAATTTATGAATTCTTTACTAAATATAAACACACGTAAGAGCCTATAGTATATTACACACAAGGTCTTTAGTGACAATCTATAACCTCAAGCACATAGATTAATGAGTGTTACTAAGGGGATACAAATAATTAATAAATGTATTATAATAGTGAAGTAAATTATAAATACTAAATTCATCATCTAAAATAGATCACATTACCAATAAATAAACAAACATTAATTCAAAACCACATTCATAGATGAATAAATTAATTGACATAAAATAGGAAATTTACATTCATTTCAATAGAGCTAGTTTACATAAAATGCTAACCATTAAAAATATAAAGTAACCTAAAATATATAGATATATATGGGGCTCACTCCCAAGTATCATGATATTCCCATCCTTGGCCATAAGGGTCACCCAAGGTTATTATGATTAAACAAATAACATTCCCTACTCCCCAAATGATGACTGCTGCCCATTCAAGTGATATGATAAGGGGATGGATAATAACCAACTCCTAGATATTTATGTTATGCCTCCTTGATGGTAGCATAGTTTCCACCAAGTTGAATTCCCTATCCAACTTGGCCAAGTTCATGGGATGCTATCAAAATTTCACCTCAAAATGGGCCAACAATTATTGGTGCACTTGGAGTGGGGACTCAAGGGAGGCTTTCACCTTTGACACTTGGATGATACTTGCAGTGGATTGGTTTGATAGATCTAGAATTACCTTAGTTCTATCCTTATTAGCCTTTTCCACCTTTCTTCTCATGACCTAGTTGAAATGAGAAAAGTGAACCTTGAATTCTCCTTTATCTAGTAAAGTACCATCTAGATGGAATAATACCATGATGTTAAATTCCTTAAAGTAAGTAAATGTATGTTCCTTGTTATCTTATAGATGTTATATGATTGTCTACACCATGTCCAACCACTCTTTAATCAAGTATATCATGTTCTTGACATAGGTTTGATATAGGTTAGGGTCTATGAGATCCATGAGTTTGAGCTCTAGGAATGTGCCCCTATGGATAACCATATGCCTTTTGTATTTGTTGTCCATGTGAGAGATCTTCTCTAAGTATGCTTGTACTCATTGGAGGAGCTCTTTGATCATGGTCAGTGTTCTAAATACTTATCCAAGAGCTGTGAAGAGTTATACAAGGGCTTCTTTGACTTGACCAATTAAATTTTTAGTAAAAATTCTTTTCACCTGTGATTTGAGTACCCAAACTTGTTCCTTCATGTCCTCCATGAGTTTCTCAAACATGTCATGAGTAGATATAAGAATAAATACTAGATCATCATCCACCTTATTTTCTTTGCTAGACATCCTCACTTTTTTGAGGGAAAAGAGGTCATTTTGGTTTGGCATACCATTTGGTATCCCTCTTGAGTAAATATATACATAATAATCCTCCTCATGTTCTTCTAATCCTTTTAAAACTCCCATTGGACATCTAGATCACCTTACAAGATCATCTCAAGTCTCTATGATCCTTTGGTAATTCCTAGGGTAGAAGAGGATGAAGGTGGGGTGGTAGAGATAAAGGAAGAAGGTGGAGGCATGGGAGGAGGAGGAATGAATGAATTAGAGGGAAGGAAGGAAGAAATCAATGGAGGAGTCATGAGGGAGAATTGGGGAGGGATAAGTGGGGAAGCCCATGAGAACATTTGGGCATGCCATTGGCTTTGGGCCAAATTGGCCCATGGGTTTATGACACTAGGGATAGGGGTATTTAATAAGAATGAGGAAATTAACTAGTTAAATTTAAATACTTGGGTACCTAGGATGATAGAAAAAGAAGATCTAAGAGGGACAAGATTGAGCAATTGGGGACTGAGTAGAGGGCTAAAATGGAGTTACCTTTTGTTTCTTCTTAGACCTTTTATCTAGATCAGTTTATGCCACAACAATATAAGTGGTTTTAATGGAGATGGTGGTAGGGGCCAACTGGGGACTCTATAAAGTAACCCCATCTACCACTAAGGTGGATAGAGTCAATTAAACTACAAATATTGGTACACTCATTATTAGGGTTACCATCAAAACTATTGGAGTGGGAGTGCCTAAAGGTGGTTGAAATTGAGGAAGGATAAAAGGGGGTGGATATGAATGATCCACCATTATTTATAGTACTATGAAGCTTGGGTAAACTAGGATTTGAGTTTGTATAGGTCTTGTAGTATTAGATTATTATGTAGTGAACATTAAGGGCAATAGGGTCCAACATAAAAAGCTTATAAAGACCAGAGGTGAGCTGTAAGGATCCCTATGGATGGAATGGTCTGAGTGGAGGGAAAATGGGATGTAGGGATGTTGTACATGGTTGAATCTAGAGGTCTTTGGTGAATTGTGGAAGGGTTGTATTGTGAAATAAGGAAGCATAATCTTGGTAAACCTATTAGGGATAAAGAAACTAGGGGGTACCCCACTATGGTGTTTAGAGATGGAGGTAACAAGGGATTGAATCTATATGGGCACCTACTTCTATTCATGCTTTAGGCCTAACTTGGGGTTGCTACTGATGTTGAATTATAATGCTTGTGTAGCTTTGGATCAAGTATCCTAAGTCATTAGAGGTGGTGGAGTTGGATTAGAGACTAAGGGATGAAAAAATCATAGAAGAGATGGAGTTAGGATCCCATAGATAATCTCATTTGAAATATGAGGTGAAGTCACAAGGATTCTCCTAACAAATGTCCCTATTTGGGATTAATTTTATTTATTCTTCTCCTTAAGCCTAACTAACACCTTGTCATCAACAAGGTTGAGGTGAATCTCATCATCATGGTGAAGTAATGGTTGTAGTGGATATTGAGGTGATATTAGTACTTCATCACATTGGCCCTGATGACACCATGAGGGTCCCATTCTTTGTGTTTCACCCTACCCAAGGTGTAATAATCCCTACCCACCACCATCTACTATACTGGAGGAAGATTCTTATATATATATGCTAGTAAATGATGATGGGGTAGGCTAGATAAGAATTTTGATGGTTACTGAGGTAGTGTATACAAAACCATCTAGTAAATTACTAACTATTTATTGCTTAGCCAATTAATTTGGGAACTGATAAGGTAGGTGGAGGGGGGCTTATAGATGCTTGCTAATTAAATGATGGTGTCATATTATTAATACCAATAATCATTAATTAGGGTAAAGGACTATCTAATATCATTTGAGAGATGAGACATAGACACGTCAGCGATTTCTATGTAGAACACTAGGTAGAATGATTCATATATCTCCTGAATATGATCTATGTAGTGGCGGCCACATGGTTTTTAGAAAACTACATGTACAAAAACACCCTCTAGAGTCCATGGTGGAAATATAAGAGGTTTGAACATAATGTGGCATAGATGGAATCCACTAGGTAACTCATCATGTATAAATTCCCTCTAGTCTAAACTTTTGATATGAACCTAATTAGGTTAAACTTGATCACACTTCCTAGGTATAAGACCTCCTCTCTTTTGAGATTTCTGCATAGTAAAGGAAGCCATAATAGGTTCATTTGTGTGGTTTCATTAGACCCAAACATATAGTTAGTATGATAATTCAAAAGAAAACCCCCTTCTTGAAGAGGTGGATAAGATATATGTTAATGTCCTCTTTCTCAATCCATCATTCTTGGTTGATGACTCGATGCTTGAGGACCTCATATATATTATGGATATTGGCCCATGCATCCTTTACACTAGCATCATAACTACTAGTGTACTCTAGGTGGTTATAGTACTACTTAAAATTAGCTCCTGAGATGTTTATGAATAGGTTCATCAAATCAATCAAGTAAAATAAATCTTGTCCATCTCAGAGAACACACTTAGAAGTCTATAACAAGTTGTCAAAATTTTTCATGTAAGGCAATATCTTAGGCTTGGCCATGACCCTATGTAATCATGACTTTCCTAGCACCATGAGATCATCTAGGTACTTGGTTTTATAATAATCATCCACCAAGGTGAGTGTTTTTAGTCTTTAGTTACTTTTAATACCTTATTATAGTGGTCAAATAACATCATGCTAGATGAGAATGTGGTGTCTTGATACTCAGGCTTAAGATTAGGGTTGCAAGATGAAGAAGTCATAATGATAAGGTTAATTTTGACATTCATGAAATTTGAATCATGATGGAACTAAGAGAATAAGAATGAGCTCAAAATTAGGAGATGAAATCTATGCATTAGGTATAAATAATGGTAAATCATTTTAATTTAGGGACTTATAGGATGTGCATAGATCTCCTACATTAATGACCTTTGGTAGCTCACCTAGCGAGAGTTAAAATTTGAGTTGGTGGCACAATCCACCCTTTCATTTCCCAATCTAGAATTTACTCAAGAATTTAAAACATATGCTCCCTTATAAATTTGGTGATAATGTCAAGATATTGTTAATTGTCTAATAAGGGCCAAATTTCCTAGTTAATTAATGTGATTAGCATGATAGGCAAACAACTATCTCTCCACTTAGCATCCCAAGTGGTTGTAGGTTTTGCCATGTGTTTATCACTACTTGGTCCTATTTGTAATAGATTCCACATAAACATAGCTAGGTATACCACTTCTACTTTTTTGAGAGCTAGAAGTGCCCACCTAGATTAATGAGGTGCATGTGGCATCCTCTAATTAGTTCTTGAATCTAAATATACCTTATTATAATTACATCAAGGTGTCCCTATATTTTATGTTAATTTTTATAAATCTTCCATGTGGTGTTTTTATCATGGGTTAGGATCCCCTAGGATATAACATCCCTTATAGGTCTAAGAGAGTAACACATCATCCTTGATAGGTCTGGGAGACTAACACATCTAACATGTTTCATGTGACACTTCCCCATTAGTCAAGATCTCTTAGGACCCAATATCTCTTACAAGTTTAGGAGACTAACACATCTGGTAGGTTTCATGTGGTGCCTCCCCATTCATTGAGCTCTATCAAGATCTAACATCTTTAATAGGTCCAAGAGACTAACACATTCGATAGACAAGCAATCTTTTTGGTCAAGCTCTCCCAAGATCTAACAATTCTGTGAGACCAACACATCTAATAGGTTCCACATGGAACTTACCTATTTATTAGGCTCTCTTGGTATCTTACATCTTTGATAGGTCTAGGAGACTGACACATTTGATAGGTTCCACATGGTGCTTCCACATTGTTTGGGCTCTCCTACAAGATTTCACAAAAAATACTAAATTAAAATAAATCCACACAATCAATTAAAACATCACCTATCTACCATTAAATATTTATGAAGCACTAAGTATGAATCCAAGATACTAACAACCTAGGAAAGATCAACATGATTCCTTTAAAAAAAAAAAAAACATAGTTAGCACAAAAATTATTCTAAGTATGAAAACCCTTTATTCATTTAGAACATAGTAAATACTAGACTATATTTAGACTCAAAAGACTAAGGGATATTAAACAAAATACCACATCATCATCACATACATAAGGAAGTATTTGACATATCAAGGTATAACATAGGTTTAAGTATTTTTAAGGTCCAAGGCTAACTGAAAAGGGATTTGAATCTCTAGGAACATTTTGAGTTGAGAATATTTAAAGGGGTCCTCCACTTCTCCAAAGAAAGGGGGGGGGGTTGTTGGCCATAAAACAATCCTCATTAATATAACTAGTATATTACACTAGGTTCATAGTGGTGAGATACCTATGAGCATCTTTTGAATGAGATTATATGATAGTGTTTTCCTTTCATTTATTCCAAAAATCACAAAATAATCAAAAATCCAAAAATTATTTACAACATTTACATATCCTATTAGCTCATTGACATACATGTTTGAAAGAGTGTGACAATATCTTTGAATAACATTCAATCAATCAATGTTGAATCTTGTAGAGAGAGATCCAAAATTCCAAGAGAGGAACAATATGCATTAACTTGTCTATTGCAAAATGTAAATGAGTCAATTAACTTTCCAAAAAGGAAAAGTGGGGTACATATAGAGAAAATTAGGTAAACATGAGGAAGCTTTTAATTTTATTAATAAAATAATTAAAATTACCCTATGGACCCTTTATAACTAACCTAAGGAAGCGTAAATACATAAAAAGGCCATATGACCATGTAGGCGAAACCCAATGGGAAAAAACACTACACTATCACCCCCCCTTAAGTGTAGCTTAGGTGAGATGAGAATTGAGTCCCAACATTGAAACCCTGATGAGGTGCCCAAGTACATAGTGATGAACCTCCATAGGAGGAAGAAGAAGGTGGAGTAACCCTAACCCCAATAAGAGCTCATACATGAACAAATTTACTCTTTGTGAAAGGCTTGGTCAGAATACTACAATCTATGTTGATGTTGGATAGTATCAAAGATAATTGCCTTGATCATTGATAAGATCCCTAATGAAATTCATGTGAATCTCTATATGCTTGGTCCTTTGATGGAGAACTAGATTCCTACAAATCTAGATAGTGCTTTGGTTGTCATAGTAGATGATTGTTGGATTATGAAATTAGACACCAAACTCAATGAGAATCCTCTGAAGCTAGATTGGTTCAATGGTGGCATTGAAATCCCCTTAGTATTCTACCTCTATGGGTGATAAATCAATTACATGCTTCTTCTTACTTGACCAACTTATTGGACCTAAACTAAGCAAGAAACTATAACTTTTAACTCTAAATATATCTAGCCCAATCTAAATCTATGTATCTAATCAAATCAACCTCTATTCTTACTCCATAGTGTATCCCATAATTGTGTGAACCTTAAATGTAGTAAAGAATCTACTTTACTACTTTTTAGTGCAACTCATGTGGCTCCTGCATAAACTAGGAGACCAAACCAACTATATAGGATAAATCAGGTCTAGTGTGTGTGAGATAGATAAGACTGCCCATGAGTTACCAAAATGATGTTGAATTAATGAGTGGTGTGGGACAATCAACCTCAAGATTCACACCAGAAAAGAAGGGAGTAGGAGTTGTCTTAAAATTATCCATGTTAAACCTTAGAAGCAAATCAAGAGAATACTTGGATTGTGATAAAATTATCCTAGAATTTTATTGAATGATTTTAATCCCAAGAAAGTAGTGTAGCAATCCCATGTTTATCATTGAAGATCTATTTGATAGTGTAATTTTCACTATTGATATTGATGATCATGAGCTACTTGTAATCAATAATTAATCCACATAGAGAAATAGGATCAATAAAGAATCATCCTACCATAAGATATATACATTTAGATCTAGTGGAATCTGGTGAACTTGAATGTGAGGAGAAAGGAGTACAAATTAGCATATCATGCTCAAGGGGCCTATTTGAGTATGTAGATAGATTTCTTGAGTCTACAGACTAAGGAGGTATCTTCCACAAACCCTTATGGTTGCTCCACATATACCTCTTCCTTAAGGTCACCATGTAAAAAATCACTCTTTACATTCATGTTGTGAACATCCCACTAATGTGTAGCTATGATGTCTAGAGTGAGTCTTATAGATGTCATCTTGGTTACAGGATCAAATGTCTCTGTATAGTCTATGCTAGGCACCTGAGAAAACCCCTTTACAACTAGATGAGATTTGTACTTATCAATTGACCCATGTACACCATACTTGGTCTGATAAACCCATTTACATCAGACTAATTTTATTTTTTTAGGAAGAGGGACCAAGTCCCATGCTTTATTCCTAATTAGAGAATTGTACTCTTCCTACATAGTAGAATCCCACTCTGGGATGTTAGATGCCTCATGAAAGGTTTGTGGATCTGAGACAAAGGACAATTAGGGATATGATGTACCCTAAAACTATGATCATGTCTACCTTATATCTGATGGATTTCTAACCCATCCTCTATCACTTTAAAGTGTCTATCTAGCCCAAACTGGACTTGAATTATGTGATATTAGAGAATTAGGAGGTGAGTCCTCATAATCTGTAGTGTGAGTGTGAGATAGAAGAGGAAAATCCTCATCATTGCTCTCATCACTTTACCTTGTAGAAGAAAAAGATTCATCTTCATCATAAGGAGGATCTTGAGGTGGATGTATGTCACTATCTGAAGTGGAATCAATGTCCAGTGAGACTTTTGAAGAGTTTGGTGTGCCAAGATTGTGTTTAAGTGGGTCCTAATGAAACATGACACTCCTTTCAATAAAATCTCATTAGTTTTAGGATGGAAAAGCCTATATCCCTTAACACCCTCTACATACCCCAAAAAGATGCAAGACTGACTATGAGGGTCCATTGCCTTACATTTATTCTTGGGAACATGGGCCATTGCTGGTGATCCAAACACTCAAAAGTGATCTATTGCAGGCTTGTGACCATCCCAAGCTTCAAAAGGAGTGATTCCCTTTAAGGCTTTGTGTGGAAATTAGTTATAAATGTAGAACACATAATTGATTGATTTGGCCCAATAATGAGGAGCAAGAGACTTTGATTGAAGCATGTAGTTTTCCATTTCCTTTAAGGTACAATTCTTGCGTTCAACCACACCATTTTATTGAGGATTGTATGAAACTATGTGTTTCATCTGAATCCCCTCTAATGTGAAAAACTAATCAAACCTATTGTTGACATACTCTTCTCCATTATCAGTCCTTAATATTTTGATGGAACATTTTGACTACTTTTCCACAAGTGCCTTAAAGTCGTTAAAGTGATCAAAGACCTTATACTTATTTTTGAGAAAAAAAACCTAGGTGTACCTCAAAAATTCATCGATGAATGTGAGCGTGTATCTTTTATTATTGAATGAAGGTTTTGGAAATGGTCTTGCTAAGTCACTATGGACTATCTCTAGCTTCTGTTCACCTCTCCTTGCTTTGTTGTTATCATATTTCTCTTCTAGATTCTTACCAAGAATCTAACCATTACATAGGCTATTTGAGAATTTGACTTTATGTAATCTTGAAACCATGTCTTGATGAGTAAGTTTATTTAGGTAACAATAGTTTAAATGGCCAAACCATTTATGCCATAGTTTTCTCACTCCATTTGCATGAGTAAGTAGTGTGGCTGAGGGTTGATCTAGGGAAAATTTTGAGAAGGTATACAACCTAGAATGATGATTTGCCTTCCCATAAGCCACTATGGTGTCACTATGCAACTCCTTTATGACCACTGTTGGTTGAATATTTTATTGATCAGCATAATGATAAACAAAATAGGTCTAATCAGCTAAAGTAGGAAGATTAGTCATCCAAATGTGTAGGTTCACCACATCAGAAGGGGACTAATCTCTCCTCTCATCAAAGGAAGGTTCCCTATATATATGCTATATATATATAAAAAAAATAAATTCAAGGGTAGGATGAACCATCCATCTCTCTTTCTTCAGAGATGATGCATGTAAAACAAATAAAAAACTCAAGGGAGAAGATAGAAAGCACTCCTCTTCTTTCAGAAGTACTATTCAGCAAACTACAAGAATACTCTTGGTAGTAACAAAAAAGTGTAGCAAAGGACATAATAACCAACAAATTGAGATGCATCACAAAGTCTCCACCTAAATTTCTCAAGAGTAAGATACGAAGGATAATGAGGGCACAAAGTCGTCTCAAAGTCCTTTACACAGAAATGAAAAGAAAACACACTAAAGGCAATTATGGGGGCACAAATTCTCTCCATAGTTGACTCTTCAAGACACCTTCCTGACTACTGTCACTAATTCTACTTGTTGAATTAAAGGAATAGAAGATATATTAAGGAAAAAGACATAAGAACAGTTTCCTCAACAACAAAGATATCACAACACAAAGTCTAAAAAATCACTTGCTTTCTTATTCCAATAACAAAATATGATCAACAAACTAAAATCAAACTCTCAAAAGTGCCTTTCAATTTTGGTAGAGTTTCATTTTTATTGTAAAAAAGAGATACCTTTATAATAAAAGAGAGTCCTTTATATAGCCTCTTCAAGAAGGACTCAGGAATAGTAACACATCATGTTGCATTAAAAACTGTTAAGAAGACAGGCTAGAAATTAGGGGCATCTACCCATTTGTTTTTCTTAATGCAGAGGAACAAGTCAAACTTATTGAAAGTTTGAAACTTTCAATGTCCACTGGGCGATCTAATCCTTCCTTCATCATTCCTTCTTTTCTGGTTAATTGAATCAGGTCCTGGATTCAATTTGTTATTTTGTTCCTTCCTCACTTTTTACTGGTCTTGGCCTTAAATCCTATAAATGCATTTGGGTCTATAGATTTACAAGGATCAATGGATATTTTATGAGATTTGAAATTGACATTTGTGCACCCATCAATACGTTTTCAATGACTAGTTCACTGTCTTGAATTTGACATCTTTAAGCGCGTCACCCCTTGGTCTTTTTTTGGCTTTTCTATTTAGCACTTTCTCAAAAAGAACCTACCCTTTTAGGCCTTAAGAAATGATCTACTTTGGGATAAGAAGAGTTCCCCATAATGGTATCTTCCCTTTGGGTGGTCTTTAGATGGCCTTCGAGCTTCGGTAGTCTCTCACAGATAGCTAAGTTCTTCCTTCAGATTTCTTGTTTTACATCTTCTCAAAGGGAAGATGACCCTTCAGCTTTAGGGAGTGTCCTTTAAGTTGGCTACCAAGAGTCCCCTACAAGGGCACCTACCCTTCAAGGTCCTTTAACAACCTTTTCCTTAGAAGTCTTTCATGGGCTTTCTTGCAGACTATTTCTCAGGTTTTCTCCGTGGGTATTTTCCATGGGCTTTCTCTGCAGACAAATTTCCATGGACAAAAAGTCCATGGAAATTTCCTGTAGACAAAAAGTCTGCATAGTTATTTTATCTCCTTGTCTTTGCTTCTTTGCAAATACATTCAGGATTTCTTCCCATAGCTTCTCCCACAGACAAAAATTCTGCAAACAAATTCCCAGGGACAAAAAGTCCATGAGAATTATCGTTTTGTTCTTTGAATTTGAAAAACTCCTTCGGGCTTTCTTCTCATGGCCTGCCTGAATTCTTTCAGACTTTTTATCTGAAGAAATTCCTTTAGACAAAAAGTTTGAAGGAATTGTTTCTTGCCTTAGTCTTTTTTGAATTCCTTAAACAAAAATCCAAAAGAATTACCTTTGTGGCCTTCTTTGAAAATGACCCTTTTGAAGGGTACTTTTGTTGACCAAGTGCCCTCCATAAGGGCACTTGTCCTTTGGGAGGATTCTTTGAACTTTCATATTTGAACCACTCTTTTGAACCATCTGAGTGAACTTCTTGGTTGAACCAAGCCATTGAACCATACGTTGAACTAAGCCGATGAACCAAGCTTTGAACCAAAATGGTTAAAGCCAATGAACCAATCGAATGAACTGAAGCATTGAACTGCTTGATTGAACCTACCTTTGAACAAAAAGATGTTGAACCAAGCTTTGGTTCAATGGTTCAAACAAAGCCTTGAACCAACTGACCAACCATTTGATTGAACCAAAGGATGAACCAAAGTGTTGAAACAAAGTAGATGAACCAACTGAGTGAAACAAAGTGTTGAACCGCTTGATTCAACCCACCTTTGAACCATTGCTTTGATTGAACCCAATGTTGAACCTTTTAAACTTTGAACTCGTTGAACCTTTGAACCAAAGTGGTTCAATGGTTCAATGGTTCAAGCCTTATTTTCTTAGATGCTTGCCAATGAAGATTTTTGATTGAACTAAGGCACTTAACCAATCCCAAAAGTGACCAAGTGTTAGAACCTAATTCTTTTGGTTGAATCTACCTATAAAAGTCTTTAAACCTGTAGAAATGAAACTACCTTTAAAGTCTGTAGAAACCAAGTCCTTAGTTTTCTCTAACCTTGAAAGAGTTCATACATTTCAACCTATGAAGCCCGTTGAACTTGGCTTTCAGAGTCTGTAGATTTTTTGAGAAGATTTAAAAATGAGGAATTTGAATGCCTATGACAAATTTTGAAAAGGGAAGAGACAATTTTGGTCTGTAGGACCAAAATAGTTCAAATGTTGTCCCAAAAATGAGTGATATGTTTGGGGGACAATAGTTGGCTCCAGTTGGGGAACTTATGTCAATTGCAAAAAAGAATTGAAGGGAGTAGAATCTAGAATCTCCAGTGTCTTCATGTGTACCATTAGGCTACAGAGTCATGCTTACCTAGAAATGAAAGGCATCAAAAAGGAAACAAATAAAACAAAATAGAATTAAAAACTATATAAATATACATATATACAAATGCAATGATCTGATACTTCAAGAGTTGAAGTGTTTCAGATGCTACCCATTGTGGGGTAGAGAAAAGAGTGTGCCATCTTGATATTTTAATAGAAAGCTATTTTCACCAATGTGATGATGAATTATAAATGTGCCTCTCCAAAGGAAGTCAAACTTTCCATGCATTCCTTTTGGTTCTCTCCTTTTATCCCATAGCAGGACTTGATCCCCAATCTAGAAATCACAATTTTTGGCCTTCTAGTCAAAGAGTTTCTTTACCAGACTTTGATGAGCATAAATTCTATCCACCACCATGGTTCTTTATTCCTCCAGCTCAGTTAGGCACATGATTCTTTTATCAAGAGATCTTTCATATGTCTGATCTTCAATTGCCTTTGCCAATTTCAAGGCTGGTAATTCTAAGGTGATTGGTATCTTAGCATTGATACCATAAAGAAGTTGAAAAAGAGACATACCAATTGCCTTCTTTGGTGTGATTCTATCTGCCCATAGAGCATCAACTAATGTTTTATGCCATGTCCTTTGATTGTCATCTACTAGCTTCTTGATGATAGTTACCAAGTTCTTATTGTTGGATTCAGCTTGTCCATTCCCTTGTGGAAAATAATCAAAAGAGTGAGAGAGTATAATTCCATAATGGAAATAGAATTATGTAATCTCCTAGGAGGTGAAACAAGCTACATTTTCAGTAATAATTTTTATTGGAACTCCAAACTTGGAAATGATATTCTCTTTGAGGAAGTTGCATACAACTTCTAAAGTAGTATGCTTAGTTGGGATTGCTTCTACCCACTTGGTGAAATAGTCAGTTGTTATAAGGACATAATCATGTCCAACACTTGAAGATGGGTTTATTGTCCTAATAAAATCAATCCCCCATTGTTGGAAAGGTTCTTTTATGATCACTGGCTTGAGAGGCATAGCAACTAAATTGGGTCTTGCAACAAATTACTGACAAAGTTCACATTTTCTAACCCACTTAAGTGCATCTTGGAAAAGAGTTGGCTAGTAATACCTAGCTCATATAATCTTGTGAGTAGTCACAAGAACAAAAAAATTTCCTCCATAGGATAGATTATGGAAAGATTTCAAAAGTTGGCTTTGTTGTTCTTTGTCTACATAGCAAAGGAATACTCCATCTATGCTTCTCTTGTATAATCTGTTGTCCCAAAGGACAAAATTGGCAGATTTCAACTTGATAGTCCTTTTTTTGTAAGAAAAATGAGCAGGACATTCACCATAAGTAAGGAAATGAGTAATACCTGAATACCACTCATTGGTAGTGGAGACAAAAACGACTATTGGTGTCTCTTCCACTTCAGTTTCTTCACAGTGTGTGTCTTTTGGCTTATTGTCAGCAATTAATAGGCATAGGCCTTTACCCCTGACCAGCTTTGTTAGCTTGATATCTAGATCAAACTCTTAGATCTTTGCAATCTAATTACCTCTTTTCATGCCAAACTCCTGCTGAGTTAATTTAGACTTGACTGTAGTGTCAGGAACTAAGGCAATAGTGTGTGAATTAAATATAGAAGTGGAAATGTTTAACTACTTTCAACAACGCATAAGCATGCCTCTATACATTTGAATACTTCATCTCATGGGTTTTGAGAGGGCAACTCATGAAAAATATAGGAGATTCCATACCTTCCTTATCCTGTTGAACAAGAACTGCTGAAAGAGTGTGTTCAAATGCATAGCAATATATGATGAAATATTTGTTGTAATTTGGACAAACCAAGGTAGGGGCATGAGCAATGGCAGTCTTAGTATATTGAAATGTTGATTTACCTTCTTTAGTCTAGCTGAAGATGGTCTTCCCTTTCATCATGTTCACAATGTGTCTAGTCTTCTCAGCAAATTGGGGGATGAATCTTTGTAAGAAATTCACCTTTCCAAAGAAAGAATGAACAATATTTTTACTTGTAGGAAAATTAAGATCTTTAATAGACTTGACTTTGTCTGAGTCAATCTTTATGCCTTCTTTTGACACAATGTGTCCAAGGAGTTTCCCTTATGTTACTCTAAAAATTGACTTTCTAGGATGCAAGGAAATACCATTTTGGCGGCAGTGCTCTAGCACTTGTTGTAAGTGGCGTACATGATCAGATTGATGCTTTGAAAAGATAGTCAAGTTATCAAGGTATACCACTATGAATTTACCAATCTCATCTTTGAAAGCCAAATCCATTGCTCTCTGAAAGGTAGCACCAGCATCTGTCAAGCCAAAAGGCATTCTTTTATATGCAAATGTACCCCAAGGTGTGGCGAATGTAGTCTTGTGTTGGTCTACTTCACCAACTTCAACTTGATTATATCTTGAGAAGCCATCTAGTGTTGATAACATCTCTAAACTTATTACTGTTTAAAGCACTTGATCCATAATTGGCAAAGGATAATTATCTTTCAAAGATGCTTGATTCATATTTTTGAAATCTACACAAATGTGAATTTCACCATTCTTCTTCCTTATAGGCACTATGTTTGCAATCCATGTGGAATGATGGATTGGGAAGATGATTATAACATTTAACATTTTTTGTATCTCAGACAGAATAGTACCTGATATTTTTGGATTATACTTTCTATATTTTTTCTTATAGGGCATTAAATCAGCTTTGAGAGGAATGCCATGGCAGATTTCATCAGGTCTGAGAGACTTCAGGTCTTCATAAGAATATGCTAAGACATCCATGTATTGATAGAGTAAAGAGGTGAACCTAAATATTTCTTCAAGGGTGCAACACTTACCAATGTTGACCATTTTGGGATTTTCTTAAGTGGTTAAATTTACTTGATCGAATCCCTAAGAGAAACTTGAGTCTATTTGTTGTTGTTTAATGAATCTATCATGCTTGTCAAACAGCTTCTCAAGAGAAACCAGGCCTTTGAGAATTTTGTTTCTTTTTAGCTATAAGAATTCTTCATTTATATTTGAACTAGATTCAGAGGCTGATTCATACTTCTGAGGTTCACTGCCTTCAAAACATAGTTGTTCAAAATTGTCTTTTCATTCCAAAAAAGCAATGATTTGATGATCATCATTGAATACTTGCCAATAATCAGCATTGTTAAGAACACTAGGTCTATAGACCAACTCAATAGTATACCTCTCTTTTTTGAAATTTGAATGAAGAATTAAGAGAGTTCTTGAAATAGAAAGTGCATCAGCTCTATCATTAGACTCTCTGTGTATGGAAAAAATGTTGAAAGCATCAAAGATTTTAATTTGGTCCCAAACCAGGTTACGATAGTGGTGTAATCTTTCATTCTTGGTTTGGTAAATATTTCTTGACAAACCACTAATTCAGCATCCCCTTTGGCATGAAGAAACTTGATGCCTTTTTCTTGAGCAACCTTCATTCCAAGCAGTAGAGATTCATATTCAACTGTATTGTTAGTGTTGCTAAATTGTAATTTGTAAGATGAAGGAAACATATCTCTTTGAGGAGATATCAACACAATCCCAAATCTCGAACTGGTAGGAGAATAACTACCATCAAATTCTAGATTCCATATCTCATTTGATACTAATTTTTCTTTAGACTTTCCTTCATCAGAGATGGAGGATCCTTCTTCATTTGTATTTCAGCCTACTAGTTCTTCTGTTGTTCTAGTTGAATTGATTTCTGAGTTAACCCTTTCAAGAATTATATCAGATGTTTCATGCACTTCATCTGTAGATAGAAAATAGTTACCCATACTTATGGATTCAAAAAGGATTTGAGCTTTAGGGGCTGATGTCTGGGTGACCACATATTTTGCCTCCTTTTCAGGGAGCAACCTCTTCATTACGCCTTGTACAGGGATCCTTACTCAGATAGATCCATGCTTAGTTCTCCTCCCACATCCTTACAAAAATTTCATCCAAGTAAAATGCCATAAGATGCTGGGATGTTAGCCACCAAGACAGTCATCTTGATTCTCTTGTTTAGAACGATTGCAAATGCAAATTAGACATCTTTGATTTGCCCCAGCAATGGTACTTGCTTGTTCTCCATGGAGAAAAATATCCTAAATGTCTTGGTCAATGTGAGACCAAGGACTCAGCTACTTTAGCAGGCATGACATTGTCAGATGCACCTAATTCTATAATATAGTTACTCAGCTTGTGGCCATTAATTAATAGGGAAACATAGAAAGGTTCTATTTTTCTAGGAGCAGCTGGGGGAGTAATGACAAGATTATTCAGAATAGGCGTGTTCTTTGGAGAATCAGGATGAACCTTTTTAGCTTTTTTTTCTACAAGATGGTTTGGTTCTTGACATATTAGAACAACTTATTCAATTGATCAGGATGGGACTACAAATATTTGAACTCAGACATTTGTATTTTTGTCTTTTTGACATGATTGATTATGTCAAATGGCCGAATTGAGCTAGGTATAGAGAAAGGTACTTTAACCTTCTAAGTTTTAGGGGGGATGGGAGGTGGGCTGGTTTGTGAATTTAAATTAGAAGGGGAAGGTGAAATTGATTTACTTTTATTTTGGGTGATCACTAGATCCTTTGACTGAAAAGGTAGAATGGTTCAATGCTTAGCAATCATGACTGCTGGCTGAGGTTGCTCTTCTGTCTTCTCTTTATTAGTTTTCTATACTGATTGGTTCTTAGACCTGGTAAACACTACATATGATCCATCAAAAGCTTCTCCTTTGCTTTTGGGTTCATCATGGTAGTTCGGGAAACTAATGTGAGAGTCACCTGCTGATTCTTCTTGATTGTCTTTAAGGAGATCAGCATCATTTTCTTGATTCAATTTAGGCTGGAAAGAGAAATCTGATTCTACTTCAAGATATCCCATTGCTGAATTAGTTGGAGGAGCTTCTAGGGCAAGTTTTCCTTGTGGGGGAGGAAGGTGATTCTGTTGCCCTTGATTCCTGGCAGCATTGCCTTGATATGACTGATTTGGGAATGTCCTTCTATATGGAGTAGAAGACATTCCTTGAGCCATTTTCTTTTTGAGAGAAAGCAACTCATTTTCCAATTTTTACACCATTGGATCTATTGTGCTTGTAGATGAATATTCAAAAGATGATAAAGCTCTATTTCTATTTAGATATCTTCTTATCTTCCCTGGTAAGATGAGATCATATTCTACCTCAGTGGCCAAAGGTTGAGCTACAATAAGATCTATTTAACCAGCACGTCTCAAAAGGAAACTTACTTTAGGTAACTGAGAAGTAATGAAGCATTTGAGATTCTCAGTTGTAGGTCGAGCTATTACAAGAATTCTGTTTCTCAATTTGTCAAATTTGGCTATGAAGTCTCTCATTAGTTTATAAGACTCTTTCTTCATCTATGTAAGTTCAGCCAGAAGTTCATGTGCATCTTTTATAGGTTTGAATCTGGCTTCAAACTTATCTTTGAGAGTATCCAATCAGTCACTGACTGAGCCTGTAGATGATAAAACCAATTTATAGTAGCACTTTGTAGTGTCTCCACAAAAAACTTGATTGCTACATCTTCAAATTCTACTCTGATTACTCCACAAGCTATTTTGAAGGCTGTAATGTGCTCATCAGGATGAACTTTCCCATCACCATAGAATTTGGGGAAATTCTTCCTTGAACTATGTGGAAGCTCATGTAGAGGTGGAGTAATATTGAGAGGACCAAAAACATTACCCCAGGGGCCTTGAACTACCATTATAAGATTATGAAAAGGAGGGATAACAAATCTCAGAGGGGTAATTATAGGCAAAGCTTTATCAAAAACAGAAGTAGATACTTTGTCTGGCAATGGAGATCTGACTTTAGTAGGAGGAAAGCTCTTGGTTCATTGGAGATGAGATGGTGAAGTAAATAGATCAAAATCACTTTGTTGTACCAACTCAAATATATGATCAATGATACTTTTAGCCCTTTGGCTTCGTGTATACCTTGAATCTGACAGATTGTGAAATAAAAATGGAAAAAAATTGACCTTGCTTCAGTTAAAGCTTGAGGCTTTAAATTGTGCATTCTTTCTCGATTAGTGTGGAGGTGAATGGATGATTATAAATGGATAATGGTTATTATATCCTTAGTAGAGTCACCAAAAACTATTGGTTAAATATTTTGTCGATTAGCGTACTGATAAAAAAATAGGTCTAATCAGCCAAAGTAGGAAGATTAGTCATCTAAATGTGTTGGTTCACCACATCAGAAGGGGATTGATCTCTCCTCTCATCAAGGGGAGGTTCCCTATATATATATATATATATATAAATATAATACTCAAGGGTAGGATGAACCATCCATATCTCTTTCTTTAGAGATGATGCATGCAAAATAAAGGAAAAACTCAAGGGAAAAGACAGAAAGCACTCATCTTCTCTTAGAAGTACTATTCAGCAAACTACAAGAATACTTCTAGTGTAATAACAAAGTGTAGCAAAGGACGTAGTAACCAGCAAATTGAGATGCAGCACAAAGTCTCCACCTCAATTGCTCAAGAGTAAGATATGAAGGACAATGAGGGCATAAAGTCATCTCAAAATAGTTTAAATAGAAATGAAAAGAAAACACACTAAAGGCAATTATGGGGGCATAAAGTCTCTCCATAGTTGATTCTTCAGAACACCTTCCTGATTGCTATCACTAATTCTACTTGTTGAATTAAAAGAATAGAAGATATATTAAGGAAAAAGACATAAGAACAGTTTCCTCAACAACAAAGATATCACAACACAAAGTCTGAAAAATCACTTGCTTTTTTATTCCAATTACAAAATATGATCAACAAACTGAGCTCAAAGTCTTAGAAGTGCCTTTCAATTTGGGCAGAGTTTCATTCTGATTATCAAAAAGAGATACCTTTACAATAAAAGAGAGTCCCTTATATAGCCTCTTCAAGAAGGACTCGAGAATAGTAACACATCATGTTGCATTGAAAATTGTTAGGAAGAAAAGCTAGAAATTAGGGACATCTACCCATTTGTTTTTTTCAATGCAGAGGAACAAGTCATGCTTATTGAAAGTTTACAACTTTCAATGTCCACCTAGCGATCTGATCCTTCCTTCATCATTCCTTCTTTTTTGGTTAATTGAATCGGGTCCTGGATTCAATTTTCTATTCTATTCCTTCCTCACTTTCTATTGGTCTTAGCCTTAAAGCCTATAAATGCATTCAAGTCTATAGATTTACAAGGATCAACAACTATTTTATGAGCTTTGAAATTGATGTTTGTGGATCTATCAATACATTTTCAACGGCTAGTTCATTGTGTTGAATTTGATGTCTTCAGGCACGCCATCCCTTGGTCTTTCTTTGGATTTTCTATTTGGCACTTTCCTAGAAAGAACCTGCCCTTTTGGGCCTTAAGAAATGATCTAATTTGGGTCAGGAAGAGCCCCCCATAAAGGTATCTGCCCTTCAAGCGGTCTTTGGATGGTCTTCAGGCTTCGACAGTCTCTCACAGATAGCTAAGTTCTTCCTTCAGATTTATTGTTTTACATATTTTCAAAGGGAAGATGACCCTTCAGCTTCAGGGAGTGTCCTTTAAGTTGGTCACTGAGAGTCCCCCACAAGGGCACCTGCCCTTCAGGGTCCTTCGATGGCCTTTTCCTTAGAAGTCTTTCGCAAGCTTTGCTATGGACTATTTCTCAGGTTTTCTCTGTGGGTATTTTCCCTGAGATTTCTCCATGAACAAATTCTCATAGATAAAAAGTCCACAAAAATTTCTCATGGACAAAAAGTCCATAGAATTATTTTGTCTCCTTGCCTTTGCTTCTTTGTGAATACCTTTGGGATTTATTCCCATGGCTTCTCTCGCGGACAAAAAGTCTGCGAACAAATTCCCGTGGACAAAAAGTCTGTGAGAATTATCATTTTGTTCTTCAACTTTCAAAAACTCCTTTAGGTTTTCTTCTCATGGCCTGCCTCAATTCTCTTAGACTTTTTGTTCGAAAGAATTCCTTCAGACAAAAAGTCTAAAGGAAATGTTTCTTGCCTTAGTCTTTTTTGAATTCCTTAAACAAAAATCCAAAAGAATTACCTTTGCGGCCTTCTTTGAAAATGACCCTTTCGAAGGGTACTTTTGTTGACCAAGTGCCCTCTATAATGGCACTTGTCCTTCAGGAGGCTTCTTTGAACTTTCACATTTAAACCGCTCCTTTGAACTATTTGAGTGAATTTATTGGTTGAACCAAGTCATTGAACCATATGTTGAACCAAGCCAGTGAACCAATATTTAAACCAAAATGGTTCAAGCTGATGAACCAAAGCATTAAACTGCTTGATTAAAACATTTGTTTGAACTTGCCTTTGAACCAAAAGATGTTGAACCAACCGTTAAACCAAGCTTTGGTTTAACTGTTCAAACAAAGCCTTGAACCGACTGAATAACCATTTGATTGTACCAAAGGATGAACCAAAGCATTGAAACAAAGTGGATGAACCAACTGAGTGAAACAAAGCATTGAACCGCTTGATTAAACCCACCTTTGAACCATTCCTTTTATTGAACCCAATGTTGAACCTTTTTAACTTTGAACTCGTTAAACCTTTGAACCAAAGTGGTTCAATGGTTCAATGGTTCAAGCCTTCTTTGCTTAGATGCTTTCCATTGAATATTTTTTATTGAACCAAGGCACTGAACCAATCCCAAAAGTGACCATGTGTTAGAACTTGATTTTTTTAGTTGAACCCACCTACAAAAGTCTTTGAACCTATAGAAATGAACCTACCTATAGAGTCTATAAAAACTGAGTCCGTAGTTTTCTCTAACCTTAAAAGAGTCTATAGATTTCAACCTGTGAAACCCATTGAACTTGGCCTACAGAGTCCGTAGATTTTTTGAGAAGCTTGAAAAATGAGGAATTTGAATGCCTAGGACAAATTTTGAAAAGGGAAGAGACAATTTTGGTTTGTAGGACCAAAATAGTTCAAATGTTTTCCCAAAAATGTGTGATATTTTTGGGGGACAACAACCATTAAATTAGGTGTGAACTCAACTTGTTTCCTTGCACCTATGTGAGTGATTTGATATACTAACAGAAGATTGGTGGATAGTGAAGGAACACGCATAACATCATTAAAGGTCCTATCACTTACTTCTACCAATCTTTTACCATTGAATTTTGTCTAAGTGTCATCACCAATTATAATTGAAGGCATAGAACATGGCTCTATTTTTAAAAATAAATCCTCTAAGGAGGCCATATGATAGGAAACACCCGAGTTAATAACCCAAGTCAAAGGCTGAGAAGCTAATGCAACAAGTGCCTTAACCTTTTTTTAAACCTTTTTTATATCTTTACCTTTTGAAAAATCTTATGCTAATGTGTTCTGAGATGAGGATTTAGGAAAACTGATGTTGTTCTTCTCTAGCATCTTAGTCAAGCTGTTAATCTTCTTTTTCATGCACTGAGATTCATCATGCCTAAGTTTCTTAAAAAAATTGCACTTGAGTTTTTCCTTCTTAGGTTTCTCACTTGAGGAGGAATCATTTGATGATGCCTTAGGATTTTCATCTAATTTTTAATTCTTCTTGTGCTCATGATCAGGTTTAGACTATTTCTTCTCTTATTTGCCACTACTAGAAGGCTTCTTCTTATCTTGATTGACAATTAAGGCATGTGATTTTGAAGACTTCAGTGCACCTATTTGAACCAAATTATCTTGATCCTGAGGCAAATTAGAAACAAAATCATCAAATTATGGAATTTTCCAAGTGAATCCAAGTGCACTTTTGGTATCATAAAATGTAGAGACAAAAACTGAATATTCATGACCCAATTTTGCAAGCACGAATATAATCAATTGGTCATCTGTTTTCTCAATACCACATTATTTAAAATACAATTTAAATGATTTAAAATTTGTAAAGAAGTCTTGTAGGGTGTCATAGTCACTTGGTCTCAATGTGATGAGCTCACTCTCTAGCTCATAACCCCTCATGATGTCTTGAAGTCCAAAAAACTTGTCCAAGATTGTCTAGACTTCATTCAATTTTTTGCAAATTCAACATGCAATAGGAGGTTGGGAGACATTGATAGGAATAGAAAACCACAATAATTATCACATATACTGTAACACTTAACCTTTTTTTCATCTATACATGGCTCAATTTACTCACCCATAGTATTTTGATAGAGTCCTTTACCTCTCAAAGTGAGTTTTAATTTAGACTTTCATTCTAGATAGTTAAATGGTGTGAGTGGTTTGATGTTTAGATCTCTTATTGAAAATTAGAATGAGACAAATTACAAATTTGAAATGAAATAAAAAAATCACACAGTAAAAGTACCCCCTGAATTGTCAAGAAGACCCCCTTAAAGTTACAATGCACACACACTCAGTCTTGGACATCAAGCATAGCTGAGAATGAATCTATGAGAAATCAGTGTGACAAAGTATGAGAGGGATGGCAAGCATTATCGATCTAAAGAGGAAAGGTACAAAGGTTTGAAGAGAGTTTTAAGCTATTACACCATGTAAAAAATGGATGTTACAAAAGTCCTAAAATAATGTCACCAATGCATAGATCTCAAGAAAATATGCACTTTCAAAAAAAAATGACACCCAAAAAGGAGGTATAGATTGAGAGTTATAGCACTTACTTGTTCTTACTCCCACATATTCATGGACCCTTTCCAAAAATGGAAGCCTTTTTTCTATACTTTTGTTTTTTCATCCAAAAATACAAAAATGGAAATAACTTAACTCTATTTCTTCATTACCTTTCACCTAAAATTTGATGATCCCTTGAACATCACATGGGTTTGTGTAGTTTCTTAACTTCAAGTTTGTGTAACTACATTACTCATAACAATTAATAAGAAAAATATCTTTGAAAACTTGAATGTGTCTCCTAGTGTAATTTGGGTTCTTCCACTTCCTTCACTTTGGGTTCTTCCAACTACACTACTTTGGGTTCTTACAACTACTTTACTTCTAAAAAGTTATAAGTAGTTGACCTTGAGAAACATGATTAATTATCCTTAATGTATTTTGGGTTCTTTAAACTACTTTACTTATAAAGTAAATGAGAAATGAATAATCACCTTTAGAAAACTAGATTAGTATTCCTCAGTGTATTTTATGTTCTTCAACCTATATGACTTATTACTTATAAATCAAATAATGAGTAATAAATAGTTGACCTCCACAAACCTGAATGGGTCTTGCTCAGTTTAGATCAGATTCTTTGAACAACATGACTTATTACTTATAAAGCAAGTAATGAGTAATAAGTAGTTGACCTCCACAAACCTAAATGGGTTTAACTAGTGTTGATTAGGTTCTTGGAGAAGTAATACTACCCAAAAAGCTTGAATTAGTCTACTAGCAAGTTGTCACACTGAAGAAACCTAATTACTTCAAGTAGTTACCCTTGATAACCCTGATTACTTATAAGTAATTTTATTGGAGAAGTTGAAGCACTCTAAAAGCTCACTTTGGTCTGAAATCTAGTAATTTCCCTCCAAAAACTTGATTACTTCCAATTAATTACATTTTGAGAAGTTGAAGGTGTTCAATAACTTGATTTGGTCTACAGAGAGTAAATTAGGGTTTGTAGGCTATATTACTTCATATGTACAGATGTCTAACTAAATATAAGAAATGGATTTTCAAAAAAGTCTATGAAGTTTCTCAAAAAACTAAGAAAAATCCATTTGAGATCTCAAAAAACCCCAAAAATATATGTAAACATATTTTTAATCAAAGGCCTTTTGACATGAGTTTTAATGTAGATTAAGAAAATTCCTTCAAGGTCAAAAATAGTAGCCAAGACAAAAGAAAAACTAGCAAGGTAAATGCATGAAGGATCTTACCAGGGAGTTTGATGCATGAGATTGTCAGGATAGCTCTGATACCATGAAAGAGTTGCCAATATATTTGAATAACATTCAAGCAATCAATTTCAATTCTTATA